>VWZZ01002920.1:0-26891 GCA_013399095.1 Psophia crepitans
AACCCTTGTGATTCTGTGAAGTGTCATCTAGAGGCTTTGTAAGATTGTTTTTTCCGAGGCTCAACATTTTTTGTCTTAACTCAGAGGGAATTCTCTATGTTACAACCTTTTCTGCATGACACTAACTGAAAGAAACAGTGGGGTTTTTGGGGAAAATGTTTAGTTTGCTCAGCACTGATGCTGTTAACTTCATTCTTGCCATGGTTATTCTCTGTTCAGTCAATCAAGTGATTCAGATCTTGTTCTGTGGTATTTGTGAGAAAACATGGGATTGAGAACTTGATTTTTAAGTCTGAAAGATGATAAGTTCTTTGTCTGACAACAGTAATATTTTAAGATGATTACTTGGTTGATAAGAAATGTCAGGATTTCTGGAAACGTCGCTGGCTGGCTCTGAAATGATTTCCTATACTCTTCAGTGTTTGAAAGGGGATGTTGTTACGGTAAGTTTATTCCACAGTAGTTCCTACTGCAGTTTTGGAGCTTACTGAATTTGAACGTGTAATAACATGGTACAGCAAAGCCCAGTGTATCTGACCAAGACCAGTGCAAATGATGTGATGTTGTGTGGCCATTCTCTCCCCTTTCCTGTGTTTGCACAGAGAATAGGTCAAGAGGTGTATGTTTGGATGAGATGTTTGGATTTTTTTCCCCTTGAGCTCTGTACTTAGAACTTTATAAATT
Organism: Psophia crepitans; assembly: GCA_013399095.1. Taxonomy (NCBI): domain Eukaryota; kingdom Metazoa; phylum Chordata; class Aves; order Gruiformes; family Psophiidae; genus Psophia; species Psophia crepitans. The sequence goes on from VWZZ01002920.1 coordinate 685, forward strand.
AATTAAAAATTTTTAAGCTCCATCCCCCCCCCCGCCCTTGTCCTGGCATTGTATACATTCATTTTTAAGTGCCTAATTCTTTAGTACTAGAGTTTTAATGTCTTTGACTTGATAAGAGCCTGGAAAATTTTAATTTTTCTTTACAAGAAAAAAAGTTATTTGTCTTGTATTAAATCTCTAATGAATAGCTGCAAATTTTCACTTACATTTTAATTTATCAGACAATGAAAAGACTTTGTCAGACTTTGGAACAGCATTTGTAGCAGCCTGGAAAAATACCCACAACTACAGAGTATGGAATAGCAACAAGCATCCAGCTCTTGCAGAGGTAAATTCTAGGTAAGAAAATCTTTGGGTTTTGACTTGGCTTTTGTTTGGTTTTGGGTTGGGTTTTTTTGGTAGCATTCAACAGGGAGAGCTCCCAGTGTATGTAATCAGACACACTGTTCTCAAGCTACAGCGTTCCCCTTGTTCCTGCTATAAAGCCCTGAGGGTGAAACCTTGGGGCCCTATTCTGTAAGTACAAAAACTGGGTATTTCAGTTCTTCAATACTTGAATTCTGGGCTATAGTTTTATGAAGAAAAATATATCCAGAGTCAGAAGTGAAACTTGAAGCTAATTGGTGGTTGACTCCAGCTATAGAAGGTTTGTCGTTCCTCAGGAACTGTCCTCACATGGTTCTGCTTTTTATTAATTGCTTCCAGGTGAACAGAGAGTAGTTGTGCCCAGGGTTGTCATTGATGGGTAGGGGAGCTGGCTGTTTTGTGTTGCCTCTTCTATTCTTGGGATTGGTTTGTGTGTATTCTCATTCAAAGATGAGATGATGCCAAGCTTGGTAACACTGTTGGTTGTGCATGTGTGTTTTTAGCGTGGGTTATTACTGTACTGCAGGGAGTTCTGTTTGCTGGTGCTTTGTCAGCTGCTATAGTGTGAAGAATGTTTTTCTTTAGACCTACTAAGGTCTTTCAGTCTAATAAAGGATGTTTTTTTCTTTTTTATTTGCTCTGTATTGCTAGGAGGAGGTGCCTCTGCCTTAGTGTGAAAAGATTGTTAAGATCTGGTCTGTAAATAGAAGTCACCTCACAGGTAGTTCATAAGAAATCTAAGGTTGAATAGTCACTGGGACCTAGCCTTCTGTAAAGTGGTACAGTAGTGTATCTACAGAATGGTTATGGTTTTTGTAAGCCACAGAGACAGGCACAACTAATAATTGTGTGATGTGGATTCATCCTGAAAAAATAAATACTCAACTGTTTTCTTGGGGTTTTTCTTCCTCTTCTAGCCACCCATTCCAGGGACAGTACTCTGTATCAGATGTTAAATTAAGATTGTCACAGTAAGTATATAGTACTTTGATTTTTTTTTATTTTGTTTTAAAGTGTGATATTAAGAACTGTGTAACTGCTGCTATGATGAGCTAAACAAAATAATTATTTAAGTTGGCCGTGTATGTGAAACTATATTCAGTGTTCTCTTGCAAAACATCACCATGTCAGAAGATGGAACATTTGCCTGGAATAGGGAAAACTAGTGCTAATGCAGTATTTTGTGTTGGACTTCACATGATAGAGCCCTGATTTTTTGTATTGCAATTATAAGGCTTTTGTATGTTTGTTTTTAAGTTGTAAACTAAGGCTGTTAAATTTTCATTAGTGTGTTTCTGTACGTTGACTTTAGGCCTTTTTATTAGGAGAAAACAGCTTTTTGGTTTTGTGGTTTTCTTTTTGTAAATTAGCTGAGTTTTAATACAGCATTGTTCTAAAACTCTTGAAGTTCCCTGTATATGTACATGAGACGTGGTTCAGTTTCTTCACTTTGGAAGTTTAAAGTGAGTTTTACATAATCTCTTACTGCACCAAACTCAACTGAGCTTTAAGTTGGTCTCAGCTCTTACCTGTAGTATTCAAGTCTAAAACTCAGTGGTGCTTGTTATTCCTGTAGCTGTTCAGCTCTAAGTCCACAGTTCAGTCTGGGAGTTGCAGTTAACTATTTCTTCTTGTTTATGCACCAAGCAAAATAGATTGTTTTCTCACTTCACTGTGTTGACCATAAAACATCAGAGACCGTTTTTTTAAGATGCCTGTGAATCAGCAGTACGTACACGCTGCTGATTCTGCACCTGCTGTGACTGTAGACAGTTATTTTCTGTACGCTGTGAGCAGACCTCAGCCACATGGTAACACAGAAGAACAGCATGAGGAACAAAAAGGTTCAGACTTGAGCCCGCTGAATCTTTTTGTTGCTTTTGCTGACCAATGGCAGATTAAATTTCTGTGATGGTGATTAAGAATGCAAATTAATCAAGATGTATCTCAAGGTAATTGCCTTCAATAAGGTACGTGCTGATAGCAGCTCTTACTATTAATGGGTGGTCTTTGTAGAAAGGCTTAATTTGAAAGATGTGGAGCTATCTAATCTTGTACTTGCCTTATTTTTGTCTTTGAAACGGGAGATACTCTCTGAGTAGCCTGAACCAATTTAAAAGGGCCAGTAGCTCTTAGTGTGTCTCTAATAGTAAGTATTTTTACAATGGTGCCTTTATTCTCCAGATGTGACTTTGCTATCAGATACTCATCAAAATGACTTGCATTTTGCAAACTGAGCCTAAACTTGTTCTTGGTGTACTCCTGTTCTTTCTGCCTTTTGCATCTACACTGAAGATTTTGAAAGTGGGAAAAGAATGTGGCATGTTGCGTTGTTAAGTTTTACATAAACGGGTTTGCAATGCCTGAAGTGTGGACTTGAATGTTATAATTTAGAAGTAAATGAGGTTATTTTTAAGTGATTACACTTGTGCAGTAGAACTGATTGGTTTTGTGCTTTCCTTTGCAAATGATGGTAGTGTCTGTTGTCTTTTTGCATTTCCGTAACAAAAGCCTGAGTTTAAACTGCACTTGATCAAAACTTCAATCTTAAAGCAAGAGACAAAGTAAACTCTAGAAAAAAGAATGATCAGTAACACTATTTTGTTTAAAGCTTATATCTATAGGGCTAAAACTTCTCAAAACTACTGCAAATCTGACTTTGGTATTTAGACCATAAATGCATTTTGGCAAACACTTAAGAAAGGTATAAAATGTGTTTTCTAAGAGTGAACCATTAGGCATTTTGATTCCTGTCTTGCTGACAGTATTTTGTCTTCCTCTTGAGAAGCTTGCCTAACTCATCTATGTGGATAAGATGCATGCAGGAATTATGGGCTTGATCATATATATAGAACTATATATATATATATGTACAATGTAAATCTCTGTGCGTTGGTATATATTTTAACTTTATATTTTATTTATACATGGAAGCAATAAGAAGTTAGTCCGCTGACAGTCTTGAGTATCTCTCTTGTTTAGCTCTGTGCAAAACAGCGAACGTGGAAAGAAGATTGGAAATGTGATGGTTTCTACTAGCCGAAATGTTGTACAGACGGGAAAAGCTGTGGGTAAGAAATGTATTTAAAACCAGCTTTTATCTGAGCAGTAGCTTTTTTTTGAAGAAGCATCCAATATCTCAGTTGTAGTTTGTTTTAATCCAAGTGTACTTTATAACATAGATACAAACCAGAGCAACATTCTGAGGGGTAAAGCTGCCGATTGAGGCCATGTATATTGGGTAATAGTGGAAAGGGAAGCAGCGAGACAAAGAAATTAGTGTAAATTCCTCTTCCAGCGTGGGCTGGAGATGAACACGGGCATTGAGACGTTGAGGTAAAAGCTTTCACGTTATCTGGAAATATTCAGACCACAACACCACGTTCTGCATTGAGCTATTTATATTTTTATATCACTTTGAAACTATCTGGAGCTGGTTGAGATCAGAGGAAGACCTCGTGTCAGTTGCTGCAGGTTTTGAAGTAGTCTGTAATTTTCTGGAAAAGCACTTGTTGCACTTGAACAGAGGCAACATCACGTTGTCATCTTGCAGTGCGAGATAACTTGAGTTCACCCATTGAAGAGTCTGCCAATTATTCTACAGTAGCTTTGCCAAAAATTGGTTAACTTCCTCTTTTAATCCATTGGAGTCTTTCTACTTTGTTTGCTGTTGTGTACTCTGACAAGGAGCGCCTTTCGGCCCGAAGCCTAGCCGGTCTTCCAGGGCAAAGGAAAACATAGATCATTTCTGCTGAGCTACTATCTTCAAAGTCTTTGAATATTTTCTGACACAGGCTCTGGATTTGGATTTTAAATCTCAAATTGGACAACCAATTGTGTGATTTTTTTTTTATTTTTATTTTTAATTTTTAAAAAAATTTTTAAAAACAGATTTCTTTGTAGCAGCTTAGCAACGATAACACTGCAGTATTGACCCTTCTTTCTTTTGTTTTGTAATGCAGGTCAATCAGTTGGAGGGGCCTTCACAAGTGCGAAATCAGCTATGTCATCATGGTTTTCCACTTTTACGCAGTCAACCCAAAGCCTTGGGGACTAAACGATGATTTTGCACGATGCTGCTGAATATTTCAGGTGCAATGCTTTCTCTGAGCTGTAAACAGACCGCTCCAAAATACAGGAGTGAAGATTAACTACCCAGGACCAAAACAAGGTATACCTTGCTTGCAAGCAGACATGGAATGTTATCGTTCAGTTTCACTAGAAGTGTAGAAGAACGGTGAGTGTCCCCATACAATGGGGATGGCATCTGCAGTATGTTGGTTGGATTTAAAATGACTACTTTTCTGTAAAACTGAGCCTTCGTAAAGACATGAGCAAACAGGGCTTGTTGCAAGCCAACTGTGTTTGACTTTAGATTTGTACATTTTCTTGGATGTTGAAAATATTTATGTAAACTAGTTATATTTTTCAATCCAAATAGCCAAATGTTTGTGAATTCTTGTTAGAAATAAGCAGAGTATAAATACTGATTCCTCTTTCAGGTTGGATTTGAGAGCATCTCTGCAAAAAGTATATGGTGGAAACCCTTAAAGGGTTCCAGGCCAGGTGGAACTTTCTCACTTTCACCGGCAAACTCAAATCGGCAGGGTGCAGAGTAAGGCTGTGGCTGACTTAAGGTTGCTTTTGTATGTTTTTTTTCTTCCTTTCTCCTCTGTAGCCATGTACAGTTGTTTGCATTAATCTGCGTCCAGCTCTCTGTGTCCCCAAATCTGTGTAACAGTTGCAAAATCAGTATTTTCTTGATGTTACGCAGTAGGCCGTCATAACTTTGCAATATGTTTCGGCTGTGTTTTTACCCTGGGATGTGAATGGGATTTCAGTGGGAGAGATCTCTTTAGGAAGAGTATTACAAAACAGTTCTCCCAAATTGGGATTGGATCATAGACAGTTTTGTGAGCTCTTGCTCTATTAAAATGTAATTACACCATCAATGTAGTTACATACATATGAATACAAAGTATTAAAAATGCCTAAAACTAGCACAGTAGCAAACTCTACATGGCTTCCCCCCCCCCCATTAAAGTTATGAAGACTCTTCCAAACGAAAATCAGCTGTATCGAATTTTTTCTGTGTCAACTCAGGGAATGTTCTGTTTGGATAACTAGTTTTTTCATGAGGAAAGTAACACTAGAATGGAGAGAGTAACTGAAAAAGCTCAGTTCATATCCTTGTGTGAAGTAATAGAATACTTTATATGAGAAGATGTGGCATAATGCTGTATTTCGTATGTAACGTGCGTGTGGTGTCTTCTGTATGCAAGTGTATTCCACTTCCTACATTTCCTGATTCTGAGAGAGATTACTTCCTCTTCCTTGTACGGTGTGTGCCTCTATATGCCTTCTGTCATCCCCACATGATAGCTGTTAACATTTTCTACATTACATTATCATATGTCCCAACTTTCTGTGGTAAAAGGCTCTTAGTGCCTCGTTAGCATCTGTCAGCATTTTGCCATGTTTATTTCTGAGGCAAAGATTTCAAGTCATGGGTATTTCTTCAATTTCTTAAATAAAATGCAGCAGCTGTACAAGAGAGAAACAAGAAGGCTTGGATGTAATGTAAGAAATTAAGTTCTAATTTTTTTAGGTGCTTTTGAAAAGCTGACAGAAGAGCCACACTTGTATCATGCAGTTACTGTACAACTTCGTTTTCAGTTTTATTGCTTCAAACAGCAATTTGAAAGCACAGGATCTGGCTTAAAGCCTTTGTTAATTTTTTTTTTCTAGGACAGACTAGATAGAATGACTGTGGAAAACCTGAGTGTACGCAGCTAGTTTGATTAGTGTCATTTGAGAAGGGCAAAAAAGGCCCCTAAAGCTCTACAAATCTTCTGCTTCTGACACACAAGTAAACTGTATCTATAGAAGTGCAGCTATTGCTTCTGGTCTCTGTGTGTGTTGGTGTATCTCCTAAAACTTCTGATGCTCCTCTCTGTTATTCCACAACTCTGTAATAGATATATATCTTTTTTTCAAAGACTAAGTAATGCTGGATATGCAGGAAGAGCTCTGGTGAAATAAGACTAGGGCTGCATTTATTCATGGTGAGTCTAGAGCTTTCCGATTCAGCACACAGATAAGAAAATAATCACTTGCTGTTGCAAAAATGGCTAATATATTATCTGCTGTCTGGGATTTAAGTGGTCAGGCTTCATGTTGTAGTGAAGACTGAATAAAGATGCATAAAGGATTTAGAATTCTCCTATGCCCGAAATTTGTAGAGCCCACTTGTTAGCGCTCTGCATTCCCCTTACGCCCGCAGACCCCCTCGCTGGCCCAGGGCTATTAGAAAGCTGACATTTTTTAATACCTTTCTTGGTAGATTGATCTGAGAAAGGCAGAATGAGGTGCCCTCTGCGGGGCTAAGCTGATGTGTGGCTGCTTGGTGCTTTGCACAGGGACTCTCTTATGATACTTCACAGTATTTCTCTTACCGGGCAAGACGACCAGACGGATCTTTCCCTGCAGTCTTTTTCCCACTGTCGCAGCTGTCTCTGTTGTAGAGCCAAGCATACAACCTGCTTAGGAGTATTTTCCTTTCTTTACGGATGATAGAATAAGAAGCCTGTATTCATTCTCAATCTTTTTAAGCACTGACATCCTTCTAGCAACTTGGACTGTGTTTTTAAACTTGTACAGTGATTAAGACTCAACGAGCGAGTGGAGGCGGAAGTGATCTTTGTAATACGTGGTCTTCATTACCACGTACGTCTGCTCTTTGACATTTGCTTAAACTCACTTTTGGGCTGTAGGAAGGCACGCAGCCACTGAGGTGCACCGATGCTCATGCAGCCATCATCTTAATGGTTGTAACCTCTTTAGATCCAATGCAAATGCATTTTCCTCCCCTCTGTTGTAAAAAACATTACTATTTATTCAGAAAGATTTAGGCAGTCGACTTCCATTTCAAAGACCCTGACATCCATTTCTGCACCCCAGGCGCCTCTAATGAGTCAACTGTGAAGCTCTTGTTACAGCTCTGTCATGGTGTACGTTGCAAAGGTCTTTCTGGCTGTCGATGCGCAGCATGAACTGACCTACAGGTAGTACAGTAGTGCACCTCTGGACTTCCTGGCATCAAAGGCATCAACCTCCGCTTTTTGTATGTGCCAGCATTTGAGGAACTGCCTGTTGAGCATAGGTACAAGTCCCCCAAACCCCACTGGACTAATTATTGTTGACCTAATATTTCACTTGACTAAAGAGTTCAGCTTTTTTCACCATTTTTGTGTCATAACCTTAATTTCTGTGCACATCTGACACCAGTTTCCTCAAATATCACAATGTAATTATCATTTTTAGGTCGGTGTTCTGGTTCATTGCACTTCTTTGACCTTGTACATCTGTTTTAAGCACCTTTGTAATTAAATACGGTATTTTGCCTAAACGAGCTTCTGATTTCCGTAGAAATTATTACTAAGCAGTATTTAATTGTGAAAGTGAAGGCATGAACGCAGTTTTTCAACACAGAAACTGTTGCTTGATAATGGAACATACACGTACTGTATTTGATTTTTCTTGTGCTGCTTGAAAAATAAATACATCGGGCCTGTTTAATGTTCTGCCTGCTCAAAAAGCTGTATTATTTTAAGGAATTAAATCCCACCAGAAGACACTTACAGGCATCTGGGTTTGATACCAATACGTGCTTGTAACACACTGGCAGGCTTTTTGACACTTGTCTTCCCTTTAAACTGATGGCGAATGCTGCTTTTTGCAGATTTAGGACATGAGGATCCTCTGGTGTGACTTTTTATTCCCTAGTTGGGTACCGCTCATCATGAATTGATTAAAGTCTTCAGTAGGTCACAGACCTCTCTTACATCAGTAAGAATTTTAGGTGCAACTATAAAGTTTTGATGTAGATTGAGATTCAAAATAGTACGTGTTTCATGTGGGTTGTGACACTTGGTTAAAATCAGGATGCTGAGTAAATCAATCGCCGCACATCCAGTTCTCTGCTGTAGTGAGCTACTTTAAAACTTCTGCTGTAACTGTCCCTGTGCCTAGTGAGAATGATTTGGCAAACTGCTGTTGGAGGAAACGAACTGCCTTGAAGAACATTCAGATGTGAATTAGCTCAAGTTCCTGTCTAGGAAATGGTTGGAATTCTCTAAAACTTGTTAATATTTTTCCGACCATATGCAAGTTGTTGTGCAAACACACTGAAACAGAAATTTACAAAATGTTGTTTACACAGTGTAATTTTACTTTCTTGCAGGTATTTAGTTTTCATTAAAAAGGGCAACATGGAGAGTACTCATTAAAGCAGAAGCACTACATTTATTGTACTATGATTAAAGATGTACGACAAACTGCTTCGTGGTGGTCCGAGTCTTTCGTACTATAGCAGGGGAGAGACGAACTTAAGCCAGCGGGCACAGAGCTTTAGTTCTGGGATGTTTCTGGTCTTGACCCCATTCTTTATCAAACATAGAAGCAGTGTTTGGATTCACCTTTTTTTTTTAAAAAAAAAAAGGATACTTCTGTCAGTTAAATAGTGAACCTTACTCAGATTATGTTATTCCCCATCAGCTGATGTGCAGAACATCTGTACACACACACAGCTTCATCTTGGTTGTGAGACCGAGAAGTCTGGCTGAGTCATTCTGTATAGCTTCAAAGTTGCCTAATTTGCTCCTTTTGTAATACTTCCAAAATCAGCTGGTAGAAAATAATTTTTTTTGTTACTTCCCTGCCTGAGTTTACTAATGCTGATGAAAGTGTAATTACTGATTGCCTCAATAGTAGCAGAGAACATCTACAACAGCCTCTTTGCTTGTCTTAATCTAGATCACCAAGAAAGTAGCGCTGCTTTCTAGATCAGGTGAGCATAAAGAAAATGTAATCAGCATGTTTAGACTGAAGGAAGAACAGCTCTCTGAAGTGAAGGCAGAGGTATTTTGTTGGGGAATAAGATCACTTTCGTGCTATATGGAACAGATGAGAAACACCAAAAAAGCAAATTCACTTTGTGTCTCATCTGTGAATGCAGAGACTTTATGAAGAGCACGTAGAAACACAGTGCAGCAGTTACAAGTTCAAGCGTACCAGAAAGTGGCAAAAAAAAAAAAAATGAGGCCAAGCTTAACGCCTTGCCTAACACGACCTGTGGCTGCTGACCTTTCCTGCTCTTAATAAATCACGTGTGTATGTATTTTGATGCCTGTAATGCTGTGCCAAAGACCTGGCTGAATGTGCCCTCTTAAACTGTGGAACTTGTTCCTTAGTATTTTTTTCTGTTCAATAAAAACACGTGCTCAGAGTTGAATTAGCTAGCCATACCGCTGCCACTTTCTGAATAAACAGCTCGGCATCAAGATCTAGCTTGATGTTTAGCGCATAATAAACTTCTCTGTCTATGTTACATCGCTACCTTTTCAGTGCCTTTTATTGTCCTGTTTACTGGCTCTTTGGTCATATTAATGCAGCAGAGTTCACTATTTTAAGAGATGAAGTCACGTAATGCTTTGGGTGAGCAGTCACGCTTCAGCACTTCAGGAATGGCGTATGTACAACACTTAAACCCTTTCTTTGCTCAAACAAAGGTTCACAGGTCAGGCCAAGCTGCAGAAGAGCCATGTGGGGAGCAGGAGGGTAGAAAAGCACCCACAGAGATACTTTCATTACTCCTTCACTACTGTGCCTATCCCATCTCACAATTAGTAGCACTCTTCTGGATTATAAGCTCTGAGAGTAAGAACTCTGCCTTGCTGAATAGTAACCATGATAAAGGTAGGAGGGGGAAGATATCTTAAATAATTCTGAAGTGCAACTATATAGAGCTCTGTCTGGCTAATGTTGAGTGTAAAATGGAGATAAACTGGTTGTAAAAGTGAGCCTACTTCGGTCTCCCTGAATTAAAAGCTCCTTTCATGTAGGAATCCAGATTCACATGCGAACTGGAGGAGGAAAAACTTAAGAACTGCTGGAGAGCAGGGAACTAGTGGAGAGAGTCTAGCAAAGGGCTACCAAGATGATGAGGGGGCTGGAGCATCTCTGGTAGGAGGAAAGGCAGAGAGAGCTGGGTCTGTTTAGCCTGGAGGAGAGAAGACATCTGAAGGGTGGGTGTCTAGAGGAAGGGGCCAGGCTCTTCTCAGCGATGCCCAGCGACCGGACAAGGGGCACAGACTGGAACGCAGAAGTTCCATCTGAACATGAGGAGAAACTTTACTCTGAGGGTGACAGAGCACTGGCACCGGTTTCCCAGAGAGGCTGTGGAGTCTCCTTCTCTGGAGATATTCAAAACCCGCCTGGATGCAATCCTGTGCAACCTGCTCTGGGTGATCCTGCTTTAGCAGGGGGTTGGACTAGATGATCTCCAGAGGTCCCTTCCAACCCCTGCTGATCTGTGAATCAGTGTAAAAACACCAGCCTTCTGATGAGTTCAGTGGGCTGCAGGTTTGTCCCCAGGTGTTCCTTAGCTGTGCTGCACCGCAGGTGCTAGCGCATCCTAACAGAAGCATTGAGACAAGACATGAGACACGCTGTGAAAAGCAGTGCTTTAAACCAGGCAGTGCCTTAAATCTTAAAAAAAAACCACCCCAACAACCACCAACCAACACTTTAGAATTTTATCAGATTAACTGTCTATCCGATCCTCTTCTCTGTAAAGCTTGACACAAGTCACTGCTCTAGATCTGACTGGTCCCCCTAGAACACAAATTAAACTTGCGATTAGGTGGGTGGTTAAACAACTGTAAAAATGAGTGGCTGCATTAAAAATGACCAGAGGCCAGATTGCTGCTTTTCACCGCTTCAGTTCGGGGGGACTGAAACTATTGGGACTACCTTGAAATAATTCTTCCAGAAAAAGCAGCAAACTTTTTGAAAATACAGCAAAGCTTGAGGACATACCAAGCTGATTCACTGAAACCTGTATGTCAATGTACTTCCAAGCCAAGTACAGGTTGGCTAGGCTAGTGTCAGGCTGGAGCTTGGTAGTAAGAGGTTAGTTCAGAACTCCCTGAAGGCTTCCATCAAATTTGCTCTCTTTAGGAAATGAGAACTGTATTTTTTCCCCGCTGTTGCCTTTGTTCCCACAGAAGTCTCTCTCTACCACTAGTGACCATTTCCAGGCACATGACAACACTTTGCTTGCACAGTTTCCTTCTCAAATGATGCAAGGACAGAATTTAGACCTGAGCCCAGCATTTGCCAGCTGTGTTTTCCTTTGGCGCCCAGTACAGACTGTGGCAACTAGTTAACAGTCACTACAGAACTGTTCAACTCTTGACTAGTCGTGTCTTTAGGTATGTATTATTAATAGTGAATTAGTTGTAAATGAGGTACTGTATCATCTTAGATCATATAAAATACAAGAAATGCAGATATCTGGAAACAATAAAAATATACAAAAAAAATGCAGACAAGCAGCAAGTCATGTAGACTGTCTTAAAATATGTTCCTAAGTGGATTAAATCAAGGACAGTTCTTCCAAGTTCTGTGAGGCAACGGTGACTTAGAGCTACTGCACTTCAGTCACCTACTTCCTATTCAAATTTATCTGGTTGGGTTTTCCCCCCCCCCCTTCAGTAAGAAACTGCCCTTAAGACTTTAAACTCAAGTTGAAAGCTCTCAATAACAGAACAAACTGACTGTGCTCCTTCACTAGCTGTAGATCAACACCTGAAGAACACAGGCTTGTCCTAAAGCCTCATGCAGCCTGGTACAGCAGGCTGAAGGGAGAACGACCCACAGAACGGAGCAGTGCCTTGGGGCTGGCATTACTGGGATACCACTTGTATTCTGGCTGAGGTACGCAATTCTCCAAATTGCACTGTGAAGTAGTATCACTCTTTTCATGTCTTCTCCCTTCAACAGGCTTGGAACTGCATGTCCCAGAACATGTGAAAGCAATACCAACAGACCTATCAGCAGGAGCCCCCACATCACTTCATCCCTCTTACCTAAGCATATTCAGGTGTTTAAAAAAAAAAAAAGTGGATGAAATGGTAAATGCAAACATGTTATGTCACCTTCATAAAAAAGCCATCTCTCACCTTTTTGTTGGAACCATTGTTATTCTGGGACCCATCGATCCCTACATGGTACAAAATGCCAAAGCATCAGGGAAGAGTTTTAGATAATCCTGCCTTAGAAAGCCCCTTTCCCAATCAAAGCATTTACTAACTGTACAAGACAAAATTTCATAAATCCACTTGAGACCTAGTCACAAAAATACACGTCATCTTTGCTGAAGGCTGTGACTGTATTTACTGGAATAAGAAATAATTATGGACAAGTCAGTGACAGTCTGGACAACAGAGTAAATAAATTTGCTTTAATATTGAAGACTGAAAACAGGTCTCCCATCTTCTGAGCTTATGGGAAAGACTCCTCCCATTACCTCCTTCATGCTTCACTTTCAGTGGAGCTGAACTTGTCCATGATGGGAAAAGAGCTGACGCACAGAAGTCATGGTGAGGGATTCAAGCTCTATACAACCCTCAGTTTGACTTCAATACCCAACTTCCAGCTTTCACTAACTAGTAAGCAGAGTCAACTAATCTATGTGTCTCCAGGCTTTTCACAGCTTAACTATTTCAAGTTGCCTTCAAAAAACTACTTGCTGGAAATGTGCATGTGGCAGGAGGGCATCATAACTGCATCTGCACCAACCAGAAAGCACACTCAAACTCAGTTGGATTCAGTCTTTTTTAATAAATTAATGTCATTCAAAATACAGTGCCAGAACATGATGCAGCTGAACATGCTAGTAAGGTTTGTCATGAAGCACCTGTGTTCATGTTAGGTTGGCGGCGCCCCGCTACTGCTAGTGGTTCCTGGGATTAATGCCAGAGCAGCACTAGTCATCTGCTCTCCTGCACACAGAGCACAGGATATTCCTGAACAGTTGCCCCTCCCTCTCCCCCCCCCCCAAAGTAAAAAACCTGATAGCTAAGGGATATCTATACACAATCACACTACAGTAATGCTTGTTATTAAATTAACAGAAAATAAAGACCTGGTTAATCCACACTAAAACTTTGTTTTACAATGGAAAAATACATCAGCAGCAGGAAGGAATATACATGAGCCAATGTTACTGTAATACAGAATGTGGAGACATTTACTGATTAAAGCTCCACACAGACCCGCACTATGAGGGCTGACAATTCCTATTGCAAGCCCAGCAACTTAAGTCCACACCTGGTAAACTACCAGCTGCTTGGAAGACCTGTATTCTAAATAGACAGGTATAAGTTAGTGAAAATAGAATACATGCACCTAATAATACAGCTTGACTGAACCTGCAGTCATTTTGCCCTGCATGTTACCGTACAATGGAAGATCTACCCTTCCTACCACAGGTAGATCCATGGGATTTGTTTCTTTTTCTTTTAATGGCATTACTATACCAACATGGATATTAGTATTAAGTAAGTGCAGCACAGTCCTTTAATTAGGCCACACTGACAATTCTATAACTAGCACTTAAGTAGAATATCCAGAAGTAGTTCAAATATAACTGGAAGATACTTTTGAAAGAGTTGTGACATCATCCTAGAAACAGTAACTACTTTTTTCTGAAGCTAATTTTCCTGAACCGAGACTTCGTAGGACTAGAAATTAATTCTTTAGACAAGTCAGATGCTTAAGCTCATGATATACATATATTTTTGTCAATTATCAGATAATAGTATTTCAGATTATGGAAGCATACCTGCTCATTTCATTGACTCATACTGAACAGCGGCCAAGTGTTAGGTAGGGCATAAAAATACAACTCATGAAAGACAGGTTTGGCGTTTCTGTTTCCAGACCTGTTCTTTCACAGCCGTTTATTTCAAGGTAACTGAGCACAGAAGCAGTCTAATTCTGCAGTCTAATTTGGGAAGCTATACAGGCGGTAAAGTCACCATCTCCCCATCCAGCTCAAACTCATCACCTCCATCCGGTGAGAAGAGATACGTTGGAGGTTTCCACGGAGACTCTTCAAGGCAAGAGGGATACAGCTTTCCTACGGTGCACCGGAAGTCTTTCCCCAAGTCCCACAGCACACGTTCAGAGATGTGCTGTCTTAGAAACCAGCGATCGAGTTCCAGGTCATACTGATAGGTGGCATACTTGGCTCTCTCGTTCATGTGGGTTTCTCGTATAAAGACACACAGAGAATTCGAGATGACAACGGCTCTAACGCATGGGTCGGAATACCGCTTGGCAGGGATATTGGCTGCCATTCTCCATTCGTTTTTATTCACATCGTAGATTTCCACAGTTACGGAAGACCCATCCACAGTACTGCTTGGGAGCCTTATGCCAGAATTGCTGGCAATATGCAGTCCTCCAATATAGAATATTTTGTCACCAAAAGCAGCAGCTGAAGCAAAACATCTACTTGTCTGTCGCATAGCCATTTCTACCCAAGCGTCTGACCTGGGGAAATAGCAGTACATCAAGTTGTGCGCCATTACATAAATGCAGTTGTGAACCGCCACCGCTGTGCTCCATTGCCACGCGCAAGGCAACGGGCTGACCATGGTCCACTCATCTTTCTCAGTATCGTATCTCTCCACAGTTCTCCTGTTGAGTTCTCCACCGACGCTATCTCCTCCAATTGCATAGATGTATCCTTCGCAGCAGACCAGGGATGGCTTTATACGAACAAAGAGCATCGGTGTCTTTGGAAACCAAGTGTTTTGCTGCGCATCAAACCAGTAAAAGCAATTCACAGTTCTGAAGGCAGCCTGGAGTTTGCTGCTTTTACTGTGATTGGTTTTTGTGTTTTTCAGAGGAACTTGCCCACCTGCTATGTAGATGTCATTATCGGGAGTTACAAGGGTCCCAACCTTATGCAGGTCAGCGGGAGGGTTGCAGAGTTTGTAAACTTTTTCTGCCTGGGGGCTATAACAGACAGAAGAATAAAGACTACCAGGGTTTTCAGCAGCAGCTTCAATGAATATCATCATCTCCTCTTTTGTCATACCAAGCCTGGGCTTGAAAAATTTGGGCATTGATTTGTACAGTCCTTGCACCACCACTGATTTATCATTAGGCGGTAAGCCTTGGAACCAGGCTCTCTGTGTCACTTCTGACAGCGCATCGATTCGGATTTGGCTAAGAACAGAGGACAAATACTGCGATCGTGATTCTGTGTTGTACTCCAGCCATAACATAGCAGCTTCACGAACCGTCTCCTCCTTTTCCACATTTAAATTGTCACTGCTTAAAATATCTATCAGCAGATCATGTGACAGTTGCATGAAAGCCTCCTGGTGGTACACAGCTGTGAACTTGTGCTCTACCATTCTTTTAGCGCTTTGTTTTAACTCTTCACAGCTGAACAGATCAGCAAAACTTAATAGACGCACACAGTTTTCCGCGTTAATCTTTTTGATTAAGTATTCTCTACACCGTTGTAACACGTCATCTACCTGTAATGCAAAGAAGAAACACTAAATATTACTGCATGCAATCTATCCCTTCATGTACCAGGAGCAGGTAAAAGTACCCACATTTAGTGTTCAACAAAAAAGTTCAGGCCTGGAATACTATATATACACAAAAGTACAGCAGTGACTTACTCAACTGCTTCATACAGATCAAGTACATCACAGGACTATGTCTGCTGGAGAAACAAATTTTCTACATGTCAGAAGCGCACTGTTTTACTTCCACCCTCCACAGGGACTGTAAAGCAAGCAGGGATGGGTACATGAAACATCTGCTGCCTATACTGAGCAAGCTGAGTAAAAGCATTTTGAAATCACTAAACCGAAAAGACTATTTAACAAGGTAGAGAAAATAATGGTTTAGAGATCAGAAGTAGTTATTTTGCACTCGGAATAAAACATTCCTACCTGTAAGAAGCAGGCAGTTTCATAAAGCTGTTCTACGGTGCTGTCACTTATTGCCAGGTTACCCGTGTACGCGTAAGTTATGATAATTTGTAAAGTAGCTGCATCCACATTCCTCAGGTGTACATGTGTTTGTTTACTTTCGCTTAGCCCACTCATGAACATGGCCCTGAGGAGAAATACACATATTAGGACAAGGATCAATAATTAAGTACATTAATCTTAAATAGTCACCTGTAGGTCTTCAGTGAAGGCAAAAAGTCTTTTTGGATGCCTGTTTACAGGTGTTTAATATTTACCCTAGGCTACCATCAAATATTGAAGACAAAAAGCATTTGTACAGAGCATTCAAAAAGTACCATCAGTGCTTTCCGTAAAAATATTTTATATTTATGCTGATTAACACAGAAGAGTTTGCAGAGAACTATAATGATTTTAGAGTTTTAATGATGAAATTTAAAACTTTTTTCTGTGTTAGGTGATGGTGGGAGTGAAGACGCATCCTCCAGAAAATACCACTGAAACATATAGAGATAGATTTTCAATTCTAAACCAGAAGCAGCAGATTTATGCAATGGACTGAGCTAAGTCGTATCAAAAAACATGCTCCTCTGGGAGGAGGAAAAAGTTAGCTCAAAAAATGGAACAAGGACTAGGACTCCATGAAGTATTTCTTATATACCATTGGTAATATACAGTGAACTTCAGGTTTGTAGGTTTTTTGGTCATTGATTTGTGTCTATCAGATTCAGTCTTAAAAAAGAAAAAAAAACAACCCCACCCCAAAAACACACTACCGTGTGTTTCCATTACATCTTCCTGAAAAAGTACAAAGGCAATTTAAAAAAAAAAAGCTACTGTTTCCATAATGCTTTATATACTTACTGACCTTTCTGATTTTTTTTTAATTGAAACACAGTTAAGAACTAACCAGATTCTAGTACTTCAGGTACTTGCCACTTTTCTTAAAATGCGAGACACTGATTTTCCCACAAGAGCTTTACTTTAATTCGGGTTTGGCCTTTACAACTGTATTGAAAATTCAGCTCAAGGCTCTTTTTATATTTGTTTGGGGCATTTTAGGAAACCAGATATGAGAGAAGTTAAAAGGGACAGCGTAGTGTACCCTGCAGCCTGCCTCCAGCTGAGAGGTGAAGGGGACATGGAGATACACTCCCTAAGCAAAACCACTCCAAGAAGCATAAGATACAAAGGCAGCAGCCCACCACCCTTTATTCCCTCCTGCCCCATCCCCACCTCTCTGTCCTCCAAGCTCCTGAACTCAGGGCAACTTGCATTTTAGGAGGGATCGCTGACTATCAACTATCAGCTTTTTAAAGGTAAGCAAGACAGTACAAGTACCAGCAGAGACTCCTCTTCATAGAAAGGAAGAGGCAGCTGTGAGAGAATCTGGCTGTAGTGCACGCTTATGCACTGCTGAGCAGCCTGTGCCGGAGCTGGGCTGCTGCAGCACAGCGTTCAAGCACAAAGACGTAAGGTAAGCAGGCTGCAGTTGTACACAATGGCTGGATCACGCTAAGAGATGCTTTTCTGTTCTTCCCCTTCTCCCCGCAGCCTCCTTCAGGGCTATCAATTTTTCATAATAAAGCTAGATTTAGGAAGCTGAGCATCTTTTTGTAAACCAAAGTAGAGAAGAAAAACAGAACATGACAAAACCCCAAGCCTGATGCTTCTTTTAACCAGTGCCAAAACCTCATTCTGTAAATAATAAACACACACATACAAATAAGAGATCTGACTGCATATTCTAATGCAGCACACTGTGTGGACTCATGACAGCTTTCCAACCTTATGATTAGCCACCCACATTAAATCTGGCCACATTTCCAGTGGCTGTTATATTATAAGCTGTTGGAACTATGTCATCTGCAAAGGCCAACAGCAATAATCATTATCTAGTGATCACAATTCTCATTGCTAAAAATCATACCAGACTCATCTGAGATGAAAAATGAACACAAAAATCATCATCAACAAAAACTTGTTAAAGTAATAAATTAATCCTTGAATAGTTCTATACAAGAAAGCACACAAAATAACAGAAAACATTTTTAGAAGTGTTTTGTATAGTGAGTCCATCTCAACAAGAAAAGAGAATTTGCAAACCTTCCCTTGAACAGGAAAGAAAAGTTATAATCCCTTCACAATGCAGGAAAGTAAAACGTGCACTATGTCACCACTAGTTTCAAGCTTCAAAATTTCTTCCAGACAGGCAGATTAATTACACTGTACTGCCAACAAAAAATGATTAATCACTGCAGAAAATTCATGGTGCCTCATCTTCTTGGTCTTACTATGAAGGTACTTGCAAAAAGTAGTAGTATTCAACATACTTCATTAATAAAAACTTCTCAGAAGACCAGAACCAGCACACCTGGGAAGCAGGAGCTACGGGATTAAGAACTGCAACATTGTCTCAATTGGGGGAAAAAATAAATCCAAACAAAAAAACATGCAAAAAAAACCTGTTGCACGGCAGCAAGACTCTCAGACAAGAGTTGAGTTTCTGGCTTCTTCGCTGAGCGAAGAAAACCAAATTATTCAGAAAAGGAAGCCGTGAACTTGCACAGCAAGCCCTACTTTTAGCAGAGGCTTCTGCTAAGAAGCTACAGCTAATAAACATGACAATGGAACTCCCATAGCAAAGTCTCAATAACCCCTTGTTACAGTACCGTGGGAAATAATAAAAAGAGATTTAAATATTTCAAGATTAAGTAAGAAGACTAAGAAATGTACTAATTATTCAGACTCAATCAATTCCCTAAAGAATACAAAACATCACCAGCGTGACGTTTTTTTTCCCCAAGTTACTGTAAAACCTACAGTACCTATCCACAGTAAGTCACAAGATGCTGGAAAATTTATTTTACTCTTTTGGTGTTGGCAAGTAATGATATTTAGTTTTTTTACTTACTTCACTGATCTTTAAAACTCTCTGCAACACATCAATTGTTAATTAAGTAATACTACACTTAAAATCAGATTTTCTAGAATTAACAGATCCTAATTTGAATACTCACCTGAAATATGAGCTGCATGTTGCAAGAACCATCTTATGGCAGGGGAATTCAGTGCCCTCAACAATCAACACTATGTCAGTTAGCAACTGCTGTTCGTAAAAGAATTTTAACTGCTCCAGCAAGGATACAGCATACTCAGTATTTATCTGCCTCTCGTCCTGGGTAGACATGACTGTATTCCATTAATGTTTCCAGGACCAGAGAGAAAAGTCAAGATCTTTTCGCCAGAGAAAGGTCAGTTGAATGTTTCTGAAGTAACCACGGAAGAAACACCAGGAGGTCTGTAGCCTTCAGAAGTGATACTGATAAAAAAAGGCAGCGTTATCTTAGACTGCTGAATCGATGTTGCAGACTTTGACCTGCTATTAGGTCATAATGTTTTGACTTGATGTCACAATCTGTTCAGAGGCTTTCAAGAGTGTCTGCAGAGCTCCTGTTGAGATCTATGACGCAGCAAATGAACGAGCAAAAGCGAAGTCTGAGGTAGGTTTTGTGGTAACATCTCGTGATCAGTGGCTGCCCCTGAGTGGCTGAAACAGGAAAAATAAGTTAATTTACACATTATTACACTTTAAAGAGGTAATCATGAAAGGTTTTGAAATTGTCTAACAAACATTTCTAAATTAGTACTTAATTACTTGAATAAAAACTCTCATTGAGAAAAAAATTCAACAACAAAAATAAAGTGAAATGAAAAGCAGAAGAGTTTGTACGCTAACTCTCATCAAGACCTGTACTCATGAATTAAGATAATCTATTTCATCAACACAGCTAAGATTGAAGACTTAAAATGAGGGTCAAGACAACTTAATTCCTCTTCCAGGAGCTACCCTCTGAGCACACCTGTGCATTTCCTTCAACCACTGATAAGATAGCTGTTTAATATGGAAATATAAAATATGGGTACTTTTTCTGCTTCCATGGTTTTGTCTATGTAAAACTTATCAATACCAGGTCACTAAAAATATAAATTCCATTTCTTCAACATTCTATCATTTTCCAACTAAACTCTCATCATCCCATTTTTTTCACCTTTGGCATTCTACTAGAGAACAAGCAGAACCAGAGCTTAAGTGTTAAAAAAAAAAAACCCGAAAACTTGTATTTCCAAGGCTTGTTTGATTCATCTCTGTGCAGAAGGGCTTGACCTATTAACATTTCACTTTTTTTTTTTTCTTCCCTCTCTTCCGAGTCATTTCCATACAGCCAGGTAAGCATGCTGCCACAGACTGGAGAAAAGAAAAATAAGGAGAAAATAGGAGCAAAGGGATTCTGGAATAGCAGGGGTCAAAACACTTGGACTAGTTATAAAGCAATGACCACAGGCTACCAAAGTATGTTTTCTTATGTAGACATTTCTTCTTCTCTTAAAAATGGGGTCAGGTTTTATCTTCCACAGGCACAGCGAAACGTAATTAAGAATAGGATAGTTGGGACAGTAAAATCATTATCATAAAAGACACCAGAGTAGCAAATCTATCAAATACTTCCAGATTTGTTTACTCTTGCACTGTTCATTCACATACCAAAATTGAGGAATAATCAGAGACATGTTTATCTAATGTCCAAGACATCACTATCGTTATAGGTCATGATGAATAGCAAATGCAGAAATACCTTACTTCAAACAACATACTTGAAATTCCATACAAAAATACACAATTTTAGTGTAAGATGAAGACTGTAGAAACACCTGCCAGCCATATCAAAGATCTGCTATTTCAACAAAGCACTGCCTGTAAGACAATTCAAAGACAGCTGCCTCTTAACATTCACTCACTTGAAACAGATATGCTTAATTAATGCCACTTTAATTACTACTAATTTAGTGTCACTGATCTTTTTCAGTGAAGAAAGAGACACAAACAGGAATCTCAAGCACTTAGCTTTCACTGGTTGTTTAACTGGCAAACAGTCAAAAGAGTCTAACCTAATGTTTGCTGTTTGTTCAGGTGAAGTCAGTTAATTAAGAAAAATAGAAAAGGTATTCATATTTGGGGGAGGAGGAAGGGGAGACTATTATCTACTGTAATAACATATATTAGCTTAAGTCTTGACTTCAAACCTTCAAATTTGAAGTGCAGTTAACTGCTGAAGTCACTACACCACAAGTATATCAAGCATATACAAAGATATTGCTCATCTAAAGCAACAACCTTCTTCAAGTCACAGCTTCTTTTCACCAAATTAGTATGCATCCTATCTCTGCACTGCTGACCACTATCCTGGTTATCTGATAACAGCTTAACATGCAACCTAATCCATTGACAGATTTTGCACTGAACTTTAAATGGCTACAGGGACACGCAAACTTCCTAAGTGCGTTAGGCCCACAGAATAAATAGCTCATGGCTCTACTGGTATCCTGGGTCTCTCTACAGCATTGTTTTTCCTGGCTTAGAAGTAAATTTTTGAGAACAATACAAGCCAGTGGATTAAGCTCTGTTTGGGCAGAGCATCAGTAGTATTAAGCTTTAGCAAAAGAACTCATTGATACCATAACCTCCTATTTTGATGTAATTTTTTAAGACTATAAATCTTCAGAACCAGGAAAAAAAAAAATCAAAGCAAATATGCACTGGTTTAGTCATCAGGTAACAGAACTAGTAGAGGATGCCAGGGAGAAATTGATGTACACCTGCTAGTAAGATTAAAGACATTTTTGGCAGCATGCGGCTGACAGTCAATAACTGAAAAAGCAGACCTGTTCAACAGAAGACAAGTTGAAACTGTGAAATTAATTGCTATAAATAGCTGGAACATTTGAGTATGACCCTCAGCAGCAGAAAATACTGAGGAGATGACGGGAGTCTTGTTGCAGAACATTTATGTGCTATAAACCACCTCTGAACTGCAAATTTACAGAGCTGGAGTCCTTGGTTTACAGCTGATCTGAAAACATCTCATTTCCACATTGTGCTCCAGGGAAATGCACATGGTAGGAACATGTTACATACGTGATTCCTGTTTTCCACATCCATACTGTGTCTTGCTGCCAATGCTAACCATTCTCTAAAGGACAAGATCTTGTATTTGTCACTAAGTCAGGAGTCGCATCCCATCCCTTTCCAGTGGAACCATAACTAAATACTCCTCAGGAGAACAATACATACATCAAGGACTTCTGAATTTCTGGTCTAAAGTTACCTTAACTTCTACTGTCGTTTGCCCAAGAGAAGTCAATCTACTCAAAACATGAGGGTAACTGGTGCAAGAACAGCAGTTTGTGCCTGAAAAGTCATCCAAGACTACCTACCTTTCACACATCTCTGAAAAAGTTCAAGACAATTTTAAAGGAGATACACTCCTCACTTTAGAGGTTGAGGCACAGAAATAAGAATAAGCTTGTCCAAAGTCGCATACTTGCTAAAGGAGAACTGTGGGAGGCTCACTTCTCCCCAGTCCCAACCCACCATGTCTCTCACTGCACTGCGCTTGGCTGGCATATAGCTCTTCAATCTCAGCTAAGTGAAAAACCACAAACTTCAAGAGATCTCTACCGATGCACTACAGTCCCCTCTAGTTCACTGCTGTGTAGTTATGAGAACATTTCCAATTTATGGATGTAAACATCTATGGCTCAAGTTAGGCTAATATCCTGAAGTTCTGATAGAATACAAATAATCCCTGAATATAAGTTCTATGAGTAAGACTTTCCCTTTCAACGATGTCACTGGAATGACCATTTTGTTCTGGGTAATTTCCTGGAAGTCAGCAATCTAAAACAGGACCAGTAGGTAGCTGCTGGAAGGCCACACTGGTACTGGATTACAAACTCAACCAAAATGCTACTGCGTGATCCAAAGAAACGCCCTATCAAGCTGGAGAGCAACATTAAGTAACACATTAATAAGAGGGTTTGGTTTTAAGTAATTTCTCCTTTTAGCTTAAGTAATTTTAATGGGGTGACTTTAACACTTGTTCATGTACTTCAAATCTGAATGAGACCATTCCAAAAATTAGTCATCAAATGCTAATGAGTATTGGGACAAGCTATTAATTGCCTTCCTTGAATCTGTTTATCTTCTGAGGTCAGGCAAAGACTGATAAACAGAGATATATTCTGCACAACACACACGGAAGCGTTAACACTATATTTCTATGTATAACATGGAAGAAATATATCAACTATTTTCAGTTCAAGTAGTAGGGAAAGGTATAGGACATATAGCTATAACATTCTTCAAGCGGATTAATTCAGAACAAAACTTTTGCTTTATTTTTTTCCAAAATTATAAGAAAGGAAAGACCGATATATAGACACGCAGAATTTTGTGGATTTTTTTTCTTTTAACTTAGATATAGAAAATCCCATTAAGAAGTCTGCCAGATTAGATGCTTAACTTCCAATAAAATTCTGGGAAGCACTTAAAGACCTATGAAAGTCTCACAGGTTCCTAGCTGCATCTTCAGCCCTCTAAATACCTCTCGAATTCTAACGTCACTAACTACAATTAACACTTCAATAAACCTGTATGTTTGGAAGAAAAAAAACCCTCAAGCTTTAACTTATTTAATCTAGTTTTAACTAATAAAAAAAGCTTTAAATACTACCTCTGTGCACTTTTAATCAAATTCCTACTTCCATCCAAGGGCAGCTTCATACAAAGCACAAGTAAAAACACGTCTAAAGAAGTGAGTCATTCACTATTTTTAACATAATAAAATGTCAGAATTAAAGACTGAACAACCGTACGCCAAACTACACAAGCACTCGTGTGTAGAGACAGCAATCCTCCCAGCTAGCACTGAAAGTACCAAGCCTAGGCACTTTATAATACTTCGTTACTATTAAGGATATGCTGAGTTACAAATCAACGTGTTACGAAACGATTATGCCAACTAATAGCAAGGGGGAATACAAGTACTAAAAAGAATTAAATTATTTAAATCAATACACCTAGCCAACAGATCTCAAAAATACGAAAGAAAAAGAAAGAAAGAAAAAGGAGTTGGAAGCTCCAGATTCTTGAGTAATGTATCAAATTTGCAACCCTGGCAGCAAAAAAGAAATAGGTAATTGATGAAGCAGTTCCAGACTTGGAAGTTTTCCTCTCTTCTAAAGCCATCAAAGGTGTCTTTGATAGCACTGCCATCCCGAAACCTGAGGACATCAAGGAAATTCTAATAAGGCAACAACATGAAACTTCACAAAAAACAAGGACCAAGTTACTCCTACAGCATTATCATCTTGAAAATTACTATTCACTTTGAAACTATTATGAATTTTCCATACATATTATGCTTAGGAGGCAAGTTACAACTTTGAGGTAGATGAGCTTCCTGGAACCATGCAGAAGCTAGAGACCAGAAGTGTCAGACTCCATGCTAACAACATGTTTGGTCACAATGCACTCCTCACAACCGACTTCTTTCCTGTTTTTCTGCTCCTAAAGGAAGTTACACACTAAAGGAAATACCTGCTCAGAAATAAAATTAGCACAAGATAAACCAACAACTTAACTTGGCAACTGGCCTTCTACACTACGCACAGGTAGTTTCCATCCCCAAGGGCGTTTCTGTTTTGTGGAAAGACTTAACCTGTTTTGGAAAATTAACCTTTGAAAAAAATGTGGGCCATGGATGTCTCCAGTGAGATCCAGCCATATATCACGCACATATAGAAAAGTGGTTTGTTTTTTTCCCCCCCTCTGAATTCTAGTACATTAAAGAAACTAGACTGTTTTATTTAACAACTTAAATTCCAGTTCACAAGTATACATCACTCCCTTAAATATTCACTATGAGATATGATGATGTTCAAATATAAATCCAAGCATTTATGCATTGAGAAGTTAGATTAATAATTAATGGAGCTTAACTAACCATAAAAGTTAATTCCAGAAATATTAACAGTCTTATAATGGATATCTTATGCATATAAAATTTATTTTCAGAATGCAACAGTCTCTACGTTAAGGGAATTTTAAGACTTGCACCAATTTTGATCTGTTTCATAATCACATGATCAAAACAAAGAAGGTTGCCTAAAAAAAAAAACCCCAAAACACCCCAAGAACAACAGAAAAAAACACCAAACAACTACCACCTGCTCAAAAAGGTAGTGAAAAAAAATACTAAATAAGAAGCAACATCCTTTCTTCCACTTTGGTCTGTTCCTGCAAAAGGCTTGTTACACAGCACTGAATATAACAGGACCCTTTTATTCCATACACAAAAATAATTAGGAAAGAGGTGTGATGCCTATACCCTATATCATGATAACTACATGATTTACATACCTGAGTATATTAAATATTAGAAGTTACCTATTTCACGTGGTATATTTATAAGAAACTGAACTAAGCTGATCATGTATTTTAATGATCTCCTCCATTTGTCATCTTAACAAAATTCATGTATATACAGCCCTAGGTGAGCTCACAACAGCACACAGCCTTTCAGGTCCGCTATGATCACAAAGTAACATAGAAAGCCAAGCTGTAGCTTTGCAAGGAAACCTTTAAAAATGCAGATCCTAACTACAACATAACTAATTATGCTTTAGAAACTGAGTTACTTCAAAAGCAGCAGGTATCGGCCCTATTCACGACAGAAATAATAGTGAATACTGAAAAAATCTTAGGCATACAGATGACTAGCATCAAAGCTATACTATGCACATATTTAGACTATAAAAGCTCACTAAGAATTATTAGACTCTTCAAATTCACATATAAACATTGAAGCCCACTCTCAGTAGCTGTAGGTACTAATGCTATGTATACGCACACAACTAAACCTACCATCAAGGAGAGCAATTACAACAAACGGCAACGCCACTACTGCGCTGTCCTCTTAGAAGGCTTCACCGGGTCTGCCCTTTCAAGCATCTCTTAAAAAACCCACCGAAACTGAAAACATCCCAGCCCACTCGGCTGAAGAGGCCCACTGAATGCTGGCAGCCCTGCTGCCCACCCCAGGCCCGAGTTTACAGTCCTCTCCCGCCTGCGGAGCGAAGGAACAAGGTACCAGAGAG
>VWZZ01002920.1:27590-50103 GCA_013399095.1 Psophia crepitans
CGCCTCCTCACCCCCCGCAGCAGCCCCGCCGCGCGGCGGCCGTTACGCTGCGCCGCGCGCTGCCGCGCCTGCCCACCTCTTCTGCGCATGCTCAGAAGTCAGGGGGAGGAAGGAGGCCAGGAAACGAGCCCCGCGCGCCAGGCCCGGCGCCTCGACCCACCCCCGTTTCCTGTTCCTCTTCCTCGAGCTTCCCCTGCCTACGCCAGCGCGCCAAGGGGACGGCGGCCGCTCCGGCGCTTCCGATGTGCGCAGGCACAGGAAGGGCGGGAGCGGGTCCCCTCGGAGGGGGCGGAAGCGGCTCCCTCAGAGGGGCGCCTGCGCGCAGCGCCCCGTGCTGGGAGGAGCGGCTCTCTGCAGGCTGGCAGCCTGTGGGGCTAACGGGTAACGGCGGGGCGCGGCGCTGCCCGGCCTCTTCCCGCTCCTTCCCGGGGGCCCTCCCGCCGGCTGAGGCACCGCGCGGCTGAAACGGCCTTTGGCCAAATCCTACAGCCTCTGAGGCGAGGTTTGCCTGCCCCTGGAGCAAGCGCCGCCTGAGGGTGGTGGGGCCGTGGGCCCGCCGCAGGAGGGAAGCAACCGGGCAAGGGAGGCGAGGAGGGGCGTGCGGGCTGAAGGCCGGTCCAAGGGAAAGGAAAATCCTGAGAACAGACAACTTTTTAAAAGCTAGGGAGTTGTTTTTATTTTTTTCATCCCCCTTGGGGTCCATCCGCCAAGAGAAACACTAGGAATTTAACTTTAAAAAAGGTGAAAGCTTAATCTGATGAATGCAGGAGTTAAAGATTGAAAACATCCCACACGACGCAAGTGACCTGCACATCAGTGGAAGGCAAACGTTTTGCTTTGGAAGTCTGTCACTAACGAGATCAGTAATCCTTCCCAGGCATTTTATAATTTGCGCCTTAGTGCAAAGGTCAAGTTTAATCTGGACGTTATAGAAAGGAAAAAAAAAACCCAACCAAACCAAACCAGAAATGACAGGAATGTCCCAGCCCAGAAATGCCGTCTCCCACCACCCACACCTCTGTTTTCCCTCCAGTCACTCACCTACGTGCCCAGGGCATTCCTTGCGCCTCCTCCCACCATCTCCCCCAGCACCAGTGATGTGTCATTCACCCAGAGATGGGGAGCTGCCAAGCCGCCACCGAGATCCTCATGCCCTGTAAAGAGCCAGGACAGAGCCAAATTACAATTTCCTGTTTCACAGATTTCTTTTCATGCGTGGCAGAGTACCCTGGGCTGCTGTAGGCGCTTCTCACATTCGTACGGAAAGAGCATTAATGTTTGTCAGCCCGCTTAGCCCTGTTAGGATGGAAGAGTGTTGCTCCCTTTACTGAGTCCTGAACGACTGATAAACTTTCGAAACAAATATAAACCTTGCCTTACGTTTTCTGCTTGTGTTTTCTTGTTTGGTTTTTTTGGCTTTTTTTTTCCTACAAAAAGTAGCTTTAACAGTAAACAGTCGATGGGTAATATTTTCCTTTGTTTATTAAAATGCAAGTTGCAATGTTACAAGAGGGAAATGCTGGATTCACTTAGCGATGAAGCTTAAACGCCTGCAAGATGAGAGCGCTGGCTTTCTGTACGCCAGCTGAAGGCTTTTACCACTATTCCTATCCTCATGTTTTGATTCTCCCTCCCACGCGCTGATGGGAAAAGGCCCCCACATCACTGCTGAATGAGCCTCAGGTGGAAGGGGGAGTGGACAAGCAGCAGCTGCCTGCCATAAAGAGGGTGAGCTGAAGGCTGGGGTAGTTTCTTGCTGGGCTGTAGACAGCAGCAGCATGGACCTTAGTTTTGTGGGGAGGGGTTTAATGGGGCAGGAATAGCTTAGTTTTTGTAGGGTTGGGGATTTTTTTTTTCTTCTTCTCTCCTATATTATTCTTTTTCAAAGGTCAAAATAACTCTGGGAGCTTTGGCCTAGGAGAGTGGGGGGAGTCTTGTAGGCTTTTTGGTGCTTACAAGCGTTGGACAGGCTGTTCTAGATGGAAACTGAAGAGGGCTCCAGTGTTCCTGAAAGCTTCCTGAAATTTTAGGCTGAACTGTGTGCTGGTTTGGAACAGGTCTTGAATTCAGTTGTTTTTTCTGTAGCTTTGATGTGCTTAAGTTCTCCAAAGAGTTGAGTTGCTGCCTTTTTTTTCTTTTTTTTTTTTCCCACCCTGCATAGTCACTAGATCTTTTGTGTTCTCTGCCTTCTTTTATTCATGCTTATAAGCGATGTGTGACAGTGTTGTATTGGTTGCATGGGTTGGAATGGACTGAATGTAATGTATTAGTTAACTGAAGAAATATGTAAGTGTGGGGGAGCTTCTGTCTTGTGAATTCTGTATGGCTTTGAAGGTGAACTTGTGCATAAGGATTTTGCGCTCTGTTACTTATTTAGTTTAAGCATAGGAAGTACTGTGACACTGAAATATTTGGTTTATTATGTTAGCTGTTCCTGTCTTGAGTCATACTATAAAGTACAAATCCTGAATTAATAGAGCACTTACTGTGATCTGAAATACAACATATGTGTTGACATTAAGTGTTTTCTTTGTGAAGCACCATATGTCTAGCTGTGTGAAGCCGCCTACTGTGTTTGTGGGGTGGGGTTTTTTTGTATTGTGGCTATCTTTAGGCTTCTTGCTAAAGGCTGATTTTTAATTGGCTGGAATACTACTTATATGGATGTATGGATATAAGACTACATTAAAACTACTGGTTCTGTGGCTTTAAAATGCATTAAGATTGGCTCAGAGTACTAATACTGAGAGCTTCATATAAAAGCTGGCTTAGCAAAGGACAGCTGAAATCTTTGACCTTGATAGTAGCTTTCTGTTTGGAAGATAGCTTTCTTCAGGAAAGATCCGGTTTCACTGGGATTGGAGAGGAATGCCTGCTGAATTCTGACAGCATAAAAATCACTAGGTCACACAGTTTTTGAAGTGGCTAATTCTGGTCATTTATCTCTTTCAGTGTGTAAAAAAAAAAAATGAATACTGCCTCAACTTCAGAAAGTGGATCATATTCCACAAACCACACAAGACCCTTTTTTTATGCACAGCCAACAGTACAACAGCCTTTTCCAAATCCATGGTACCTCAGTAATGCATACAGTCCGTACTGCGTACCTGCTCCAGGTAAGGTAAATGACAGCTGCCTGTGGTAGCTTTGCTTAGTAAATTACTGCTAGAGTGTAGGAAACAAATGTTGTGTCTATGTTGCCAAGGTTCTTGGGAATTTAAAGTAGAATTAATGTAATGTTTTAGTTGTCAAATAGTTGTCAAAGATCTGATCTATGGAGTGTTTGTTAAATATGTAGTTTTTGTGCTGTAAAGTATCTGTTTCTGGAGAATGGAAACTAGGCAAAATATTAAGTAAGTTACCTTACAGAGCTCTAGAATATGCGTAACAATTGTGAGTTCCATACGTGTGTGTGCATTATAAGTACGGATATATATAAACTTAACCCACACAGAAACAATATTGTTAAATGCATACTGTAAATGGTATACCTATGTTAACTTCTATCTAGAGCTGTCTTTTTCAAAGACAATAGTGTAGTTCATAAAATAGCAAGAGTATAGAAAGCTACTTGGTGTATGTTCCAAGGAATAAAATCAAGCTCTGGTTAAAGTGAACAGCTTATCTGAGCTGCTACCATAACAGGGAGCGCTCTCTGATATTCTGCACCAGATTTGCTTCCAAGCATTGACAGGTGGAGTATTTTATTTACCTATGTGTCTGATCTTGCAGCTGTCCCTGTGTATGCAAGCAAATATTAATCAGAATTACTTGTTTCAGAAAGAAGATATATCTGTCTTTACTTTTTTATTCCCCAATGTCTAGGCTTGCGAAGTGGAAACCCATATTTTCCATTTTATTCTGTTGCGCTCCATGAGTACCCTGGATTTTTTGTTCCACAGCATCCAGTGCATGCAAGAATTAACAGAAGGCCTTATTTTAATGCTCCCTCACCTTCCCCTATGTTTTATCATGCAACAAGATTTAGACACTATGGTTCCCCTGGGAAAAAAATGGAGACAAAAGAAACACAGACTGATCCTAGACAGCCTGAAAACAAGCAAAAAAAGCATCAAGATGTCCGTACAGAAACGAAAGGTTGTGATGTAGGAAAGGCAGCCTGTGTTTCTTCTGGTATAGGTACAGAGACTGAAAGTACTTCAGAGAAACAAGATTCATCTGGGTCTTCCATTGTGGTAGACAGAGAGTTTCATAACAAGAGCCCTTCCAGCTCTGCACAGTATAGAAATCTTCCTACTGGAAGCTATGCCTTTGAGAAGGAAGAAGTGAGGATAGAATATGGAAATGGCTCTCCAGCTATTCAACTGTGGAAGTGCCTTTAAAGAAACTATCCCTTTGTATGATGTGGCGAGTGGTAAACCAGTCCCAGAGAATATAGTGCAGCGTGACTTATTTTCTGTTAGCTCATGTGAAGGAATGATATATGGCCCTCACGAAGGGGAGAAAATGGTACCAGGAGCTTCCTTAGATGAGAGAAAAGCTGTTGTCACCTCAAAACAGGGTGTTGAAATGGTGCAAGAAAAAGAAGTCCAAAATAATGAAGTGAAGCTGGATGCAGAGAAGCAGGTGAATACAAGCCAATGGGCAAAATCCCCCACAGGTGAAACCATGGCAGTGCAAATAACAGAGCTGGCAAGAACTGTTAGTATAGATCAACCAGTGGTAAGACAGGATGTAGCAGCAGCTAAGAAATCTAGCTCTAAAAAATCTACAGGGTCAAAAACTTCTCAAGAAGAGCCCAGCTTTATTCAGCAAGGAGGACTACTTCCATCTAGTATGGAGGTAATGAGTGACTTGAGTTTTCAGCAGAAAAAGCTGAATCTAAGCCACAGCGCAACGAATGAAAGTCAAACGGATAAAAGTATTTGGTGTGACGAATCAATTGAGAAGTACATTCCCTCTAACAGTTGGCTGGCTTGTTTGGACAGTATGGACACAAACTACAACTATGACCTTTGTTTGCCACAAAGGAAGCATCAAAGTATACTCAGTCTGTCTTCTGATGACATGTCCTCTAGAGAGGAAGGATCATCAATTGATAATTCCCCAGTGTCTTATTTTGTCCCTGACTATGTGCTTCAGAAAAGCATGTACACTTTCCAGAAAAGTACAGAGGGCTTAAAGAAAGAGAAAATCAGAAGTGGTGGGTCTCTTAATGAAGATGAAGCAGTAGGAAGGGAGCAGATTAGCAGCCTGAATGACCAAGATGTCAAAAACTCTTCAACCATGAAGATGAAAGAGGCTTCCAGTAAAGGTAGAAAGCCGAGAGCCCTTCCTAGATCTTCTAGTCAGAAAAAAATCAATTCTCTGAAGAAAAAAGCAGCTAAGAGTTTATCAGAAGTTGAGGACTCTGAAGAATACTCTGTGAGGGGAGAAGAGGAGGATGAAGATGAAGAGGATGAGGAAGAGGAGGAGGAGGATGATGACAACATGGATGGAATTGAGTATTTCTTTCAAGAAGCAACTCCGTATGGAATCTTGACACCTAGTAAAGGAAGTTTCTACCAAGTTGGCCAGAGGGTGCTTTGGAAACCACCCAAAAATGCTATACCAGCTCAATTAATTAGCTGGCCTGCTCCAGAGAAAATAAAAACTAGGAGTGGGCTTGGTGAAAACATTGGCATAGTTTACAAGCCAAAGGAGAAAGAACAAGATGAAGTTGTATACAGTGATTATGGGCATTATGGAAGAAAGAGACCTACAGCAAGAAGAGAAGGACTTGAACACCAGCGAATGCTGCGGAAATTCTTGGGAGGTAAGCTAATTGTTGAGGACAAAGTGCTGTTTAATAGAACACACAAAGAACACCTAATTGTAGTTTGAACCAGCGGGGAGATTGGAGAATGTTGTAGCTTCAGGTTTGGCTGAGAGCCAGAAGTACTGCAGAATTTTGAGGCAGAAGGGGTTTGGTGCAATTTTTTACCTATTGCACGAGGATTCTATGTCTTCACAACCAGTAGACAGTTTTGCAGAAACTCTCCTTTGAGTTAGATTTTTATCTACTTGGCTTTTCTGACATTAGTGGCAATTGATTAATTTGAAAAGTTTAAGGTCATCTGAACTACACATTTCCCCTTGTTTAATAGTATGTTGGCAATGTGGTGTTTAAATTTGTACACATGCTCTGACTCTGCCATCACAGACCCATGTTAGGTGGATTGAACAGGATTAAGTTCATTATAATCTGGTGGCCATACCCTGTGTAACTTCTCTACAGAAGATGAGTCAAACCATTAATTTTCTTTATTGTAGGTGATCCTTTGTTACTGTTAGCAACAGAAGTTTTGATATATTTTCATAAAATCAGTATGAAACTGTATTAAATGTGATCTGGAAAAGAGCATTTTATTTAATCAAAAGTAGATAGTGGTAGAAATTGGATTCATCTCAACCAAATCAGCAGTTATCAGTCAGGGTTCATCACTGGTTACGTGGGTACTTCAGTATGTGGCTGCTGTTTAGTACAGTCTTGTGACAGGCATCTAAAACAGGGTGATCTACTTCTAAGAACAGCCTTAGTGTTCTTTATTTTCTTTGTACAAAATTTTTAGACTTCAAGCAGCTTGTAATTTTTGTCAAGTGTGGTCGCCAGAAAATGTTTATTTTAATAGACTCTTAAAATTAGACTCAGTGGCTAGCTTTGCTTTCTGATTTGTCTTGTGGATAAAACTGTATGTTAACATTAGCAAAACTAAATGCTGACCTTAAATCAACTTTTTTTTATTAGGAAGGCTGTTAAGGGAGAACATGGGGATACTACCTGAAGAGTATTGGATTAGAAGTGGTGCTAAACCCAAGTTTACCAGCGAAATACATGGTAGTCTCTCACCCCCAGTCAAGAGCAAAGAACAAGGTACAACTTAACTTGCTCAGTGTGTTCTTAAGGAATGTTCAAAAGGATATGATAAAACCAGCAAGATTATGATATTGGAGATAATAAAACTAGTTCTCATTGTTCTGATATTGATGAAAAGTCTGTCAGTCATTACATCTCAAGGTATACTTATATCCTTCTCAAACATAAACATAAGGGTGCAGCATTGCTACCCTTTTTAAGGGTACCATGGGAAATCAAAGCATCAGATGCTTTGATGTGGCCAAGCAAAGCCTTTATTCATGCAAAGTTGCTACTGCCATAAATTGCAGTACTAATTTTTTATCCAGATACTGCTTCTCTGGATTGCATACACAGTGGTAGTTTCTAATCTTGAGTAGAACATATGGGCAGTCATGTTTGACAGCTACAAAAGCCAATGTTCAGAGAAACTAGCATGGACCAACGCTACTGTTATAGGATGTCTGAGTGCAAATCATCTTGATGTGATTAAGGAAAAGATGAACAAATCCAAGTTATTCTAACAAAGTAAAAGGTTAGATAGTTTCCACATCTCTTCTCCTGAAGCACAATGTTGTTGTTTTCTTTACAATTAAGGCCTGCTTGGAGTTCAGTTCTGTTTCTAGATTCTTTCAAGGGTATTTCTTAGTGTAAGTGCTGTTGGAACAACTATAGCTTGCTGCAGTCCAAGTATTATTCTACTGGGTTACTTACTTTCAAGTATCACATGATCAGTCTATCAAGTAACAGTGTAAAGTTATCTTCAGAACAGACTGACTTGCTTCTGTTTGGTGATTATATAAATCAAGTTTCCTGCATTAACAGCCTGGCAGGGTATTTTTTTTAGTGTGTATTCCTCTCTCTGCATTGCTTTTGTGCTTGAGTACATTGGGGTTTGGGATTTGCTTCCTGCATCGGGTGCTTTCGATCCTTTTTGTCAACAGAATTCTCAAAAATGTTGTGGATTTTTCTATGGTAGGCTGCTCTAAAAGTTGAAAATCCTGTACTTTAGCAGAACTTCTCTTAGCTCCTTACAACAATTCATGAAAATAATATAGTTCCAAAATTACTTTTTTACCTTCTCAAAGTCCTAGATCATGCAGCATATTGAGGATGTTTGGCCTATGGTTACTCCTTGCTTTCTCTTTCTTTTCCGGCCTATTCCTATCACATTCAGTATTAGGAAGCAGGAATTGGCAGCTTCTGAATGCTGTTCATGCCACTGGATTCCTCAGAAGTGCTAGTAAAGTTAAATCACTTTAAAACGTTGCTAATCATATGACTGGTTTCTTCAAATTAAACACATTTAAGTGCCCTGCAAGAAAGGAGGTTTGGCTAAACGAGAAGTTGCTTTAGCAGTAACATTATATGCTAAACTTGACTTCTTGAAGTGTGTACCTGTGGTGCATAACTTAACAGGTCTGAAGAATTGAGGTTTTTAAGACAATGGGTGAATTGGGTCACTTGGACAGTTCCCAACTAGTCTTGAACACTTAAAGTGAACTAGAGCAGAATTATCCAACTCTGACTAGGCTTTTTTTTTTGCCAAACACCCATCCAAGTTATGACCCAAAATAAAATGCATCCAGAATTCTGGCTAGATGGCGATTAAATATTTTACATGTAGAAGACTATTGCTTGATGTAGTAGTGTCACCACTAAAATGGGCACATAGAGGAGCAAAGACTAGTTGGGGAAGTCAAGCTTAAATTTGCTTTAAGACTATGCTTTGGAGAAATAACACCAGATCTATCTTGCTATTTAGGGTGCCCACCTTTGTTTAAACCAAAGAAGAAAAAAATAGGCAAGCCACCTTCAAAACGCAGAGACACAAGATGCGAGGTGGAAGAAGTATGGGAGATGCCTAAAAGCAGTGTACGCAGAGGTTGGTATATAGTGACAGGCTACAAAAATTACTTACAGGCATCCTTACTGTCTTGGGGGAGTAATGGCTCTCAGTTCGAACTGCAAGGATATTGCATAGCTTGTGAAATAATAGCAAATGCTATGTATGCAGACAGGATTGGAGGGGGAGCAAACTAAAGTTTGAACACTTACTCAGCTTGGTATGAATACCTTTGTAGCTTTGACCAGGTTAGGTTCCTTCCCTTTATTTAGGGGGAAACAAGGGGGAAATCCTCTGAACGCAACTATTTTAGTTTAGTTCTTAAAACTGTTTTATGGATTTTTAAAACACTAGGTCCTGTGTCACTTTGTAGTACATGCTCTTCTTTAAGCTGCAGGTCTGTCTCAGCCAAAATATTGTAACTTCATGTAACAGAAATGTACACAGATAATTCTTAAAAACTTTGACTTTATGAAGTAGGAACTTCTTGCTATTTTGGAGGAGGATGGGGGGNATAACACCAGGAAGATTCAATACCAAATATGCTTCTGTGCATTTGTGGAAAAGTCTGAATGAAAAGGGTCCGTACATACAAGAAGCTACTTTAGGTAGTAAAGCTGATGAGAATATTCAGTCACTTAAAGACCATCTTTCTCATATTAATCAGGCTTACAATTCCATGTATTTGCAAAGTTGGAAACAGAAGCTTAGAGTGGAGCATCTTACTAGTCAAAATTGGGGTCAGTCCTGAAGTCAGATTATTTTAACATCAGTTTTAAACCTTTTAATTGCTGGTCCTTTTTAGTAAAAGCATCCAGGAAACTTGCATAATCCCAAAATATTTAACTGCCCCAGAAATAGTTGGTGTTTCTCGGATGCCGTCCTTTGTTTTGACTGGGATAGGATTAACTTTCTTCCTAGTAGCTGGTATAGTGGTGTGTTTTTGACTTACAAGAAGAATAATGTTGATAGCACACTGATGTTTTGGTTAGTGCTATGTAGCACTTACACTAAGTCAAGGACTTCTCAATTTCTCATGCCCTATGAGTGACAAGGCTGGAGAAGCACAAGAAGCTGGGGTGGCACAAAGCTGGAACAGCTGATCCAGTCTGGCCAAAAGCATATTCCATACTATATGATGTTATACTCAGCATATAACTGTGCAGAGTTGGCTGGACAGGGGATCACTGATTGGGGGTGGGATGGGCATCAGTCAGTGGGAATGGAACAATTGTGTTGTGCATTACCTGTTTTGTATATTCTATTATCTCTTCCTTTACTTTCCTAGTAAATGGTTTTTATTTCAACTCATGAGTTTTACTATTTTCTCACTATCCCACTGGGTAGTGGGGAGAGAGCAAACAGCTGTGTAGTGTTTAGCTGTCTGCCTGGTTAAACAACAACCGTGTAGTTGTAAGAGCACACTGAACATATGCTATGGGTTTGATATGGAACTCTTCTCTGCCTGTTATACTGGGATAGTCTGTAGTCCAGCACTGTTCCTGGAGAATTTATCCTTGCTGTGAAGCTGTGTACATAGTTCTAATATCAACAGTCAGTGTCTTCCCCTGCAATAGGAAAAGGCAATCGCTGATATCTAGTCTGTCTTTAGAAGAAAATTGACATATTATTTGGAGTGAGAATGCATGCCTTAATCTTTTTTTTTCCTTTAGGGCGTGGAACAAGAAGGTCCCTCTATAAAAGAAGATAACTGCAAATATTGGGACAGGAGGGAAAAAATGTATGAGGTTTGCATAAATCCAAAATTCTGTTATCTTGTATATTTTGTAAGTTGCTGTGCACTCTTAAAGGGTAAGAAGTAGCACTGTAAAGACTGAGGACATCATTAAAAAGAAATTAAGCATTTAACACTGAAGTCACCTTTTTACAACTAGCACATCCAGTATTTAAATAATAAATTTAATAGAATTGCACTTGGAGACTTCTTGTATTTCATCTATACGTGGAAGCAAAAAGGTTTGGGGATGTATGTGCATCAATACTATTACAGCATACCATTTACTGCTAATCTGTTCTTAAGCTCTGTAGAACTGTGAAGCCTATCAGTCATCTCATAGTCAGTTTGTCTCTGCAATGTGGATGTAGGTAGGAGATTTTCTTTCATCAGCTGGATTTTTCATCAAAATGTAAAGGGATACAGTTAAAGCTGTATCAAGTAAATTAGTAACTTGAAATTTCAAAGTAGTACCTCAGACCATACTCTTATCAAATGCATGATTGAGGACTAAACAAAAAGCACTGCGTTGATGTGATGCTTCCCCCTCGCTCCTCCTCCTCTTGAGATTTGAGTTCTCTAAGGAGACCCTGAGCGGTTAAGATGGACTTTGAAGGTACAACATAAGTTTTTACAACAGTGGTGTGCCCTATTCCCTGACTTCTTGATGACTTATTACAGTTGATACTGTCCTTGTCAACTCACTACAGAAAAGTCTCTTTGTAGAACTAAGATGGTAAAACTAGGTCTCTGCTTGGCCATCTTATGAAATGGAAATAGACTGATCTAGATGAGGTGGATAGCTCAAAAATGTGTGACCTTTCATGTCTGTGAAAGCTAGTATCACCATGTGAGAATAAATACGATACTGCTCTTCTTGGATGATTCCCAAATAAAGTGGTAGTGTGAATGAAAAAGGTAGGGCAACTGTAAAAAAAAAAAAGCTGCTTTAAAGTCAGGGGACAGGTAGGACTTGTTCTTTACCTCTTCTCCCAATGCTCTTATTCGGTCTGTGCCCTAGAGTAACCTACATGGATGAATGCAGTCACAGGAAATGCTACTTTAAAGTTCTGTGCCTATGTATTACTAGTTTGACCTGTAACTGAGGTTATGGCATTTCCCTCAGTGAGCTGTATTGAGGTTTCCCCACCCAATTGACCCTTGATCTTTCTAATAGCACGTGCTTTCTTGTTAAAGACCTACTGTAATTACAGTCTTTACCCCAAGCTGTCAGGGGAAAGGATCCACTTTAACAATGTGGTGCTGAGTTTTTATTACCTCTCTACCCTGAGCACTGCAAGAAAATAAGAAATACAAATTCTTCTTTGGGTTTTGTGCTGCACAAAACCTCTGTTGCATTAGAACCTCAGAATAAAATAAGGAAGGTAATTACTTCAAACATGAAACTTTCTAATGCTCTGGAAAATACAGGACTGCTACTCTTGAGTATTTAATATAAGAATGTGCTGCTCTTAGAGGGGGAGACAGACTTTCTTCTGATGGGGACAATAAGTGGTAGAATCTCTTCAACTTGAAAGACTAAGTGATGACTTAAGAAGCCTCAGTTACAGCTGAGGATTACTCTTAGGTAAGGATTGACTTTTGCCTGAACTTTAATGCAGCTTTGGGGTTGAATACTAAGCTAATTGTGGTGACACTTAACTGTATTCTGCTTGTCTCAAAGGAATATTCTTCATATGATATCACAGTTAGATAGCACTCTGGGAAATTTTTGGGGATGGCTAATATTTCACAGGTACTCCCAAGATTATGCTAGTCATCCTTTCACAGGTCTTGCACTAGTCAGTGTGCTTTCTACCCAGACCTAAGAAGCAATTTAGGGTCCAAGAATGTGAGGGAGTAGCAATAGGAGTGTTTAGACAGCTCTTTGTCTAGAAACAGATGCTATTTTAATTGCTTAAAATCTCAGTGTCCCCATGCTATGGATCCACATCAATGCTTGAAGTAGTTTGCATGAATGTTCTAGTGCTACAGAATACTACTTGCATAATGTCACGTGTCTACTCTTGATACTACTCCTGTAATGTTAAAACTAAATCTGTGTGGCTTTTTCTTCACTCAGAAGCATGGTTGGTTTGTGGACTGCATCTTAAGTCAATGGGTTAAACTGTATTTAATGTTCAGACAGGTTGTGAAGTACAAACTGAACTTTAAAAGGCTGTGAAGTCCAGGCTCTTGCTATTCAGCCAGGTAACTAGCCACAGTGATGTTTGAAATATAATTTGTTACAGATGGACATACGTGTCAGCTTCTGTTACCACTGAAGCTAGATTGCCTGGTAATGAGTAACTGCAGTGCTGGCAGTGTGAGTCTCTAACTGTAGCAATACTGCACTGCCTTTCAAGTTTTCACATGCTTTCTGCAGCATCTACTGAAGGGCAGCTGAAGAATCTATTTGCTGCTTGGCACACCAGTGACAAACCTTAGAGGCCTCTGAGACTGCCATGCAGGGATCTTTCTTTGGACAGACGTACTGTCTGTGACTCAGAATTTCTAAATCATTATTTGTAGCTAACTGAAACCTCTGTTGCAAAACAGGTGTGGTGTAATTGCTGAAGTGGATCCAGTGGGTTATGTTGGTTTGCCAGGTTTTAATTCTGTATTAATTTTCAATTTGGTAGCACCTGGGTGGCATAAAATTTTCCTGTTTACAATGTCCTGTTTTCTGCCTTATGTTGGAATAGATTAATTACAGATCTTTATTAAAATCAAGTGAGGAAAGATAGTGAATAGCAAAAAAACAAAACCACAACCGCTCATTGCATGCTAAGTGTAGGCATGCCAAGGAAAAACAAATGCAGTGTATGAGTCCTCAGATTCCCCTGACTCCCTGCTACTGGCTACCTCAGCCAGTAAGACTATAAACCCCAAGTAATTTCATGGCCAAAGAAGTAAGACGATTTCAGTATTTCTGGTGAAATAATCTTTGACAAGAATGGCTCACAGCATTAAGATAACCAGACCTGGGAGCTGAAGACCTGTGAAGCTGTATTGCCTATGAGGTATGGCATAGCTGCATTTCACACTTAGATTGATGGCACTATACAACTATCCCACTACTACCAGTCATGCATCAACAGAACTTTCAAATGGAAATACACGTGTCTACAAATGTGGCAAGGATTGCTAAGAGAGACTTTGGTTGTGTGAACAAAAACATTAAATAGTCCAATGGCTAAGATTTAAAAATTAAGGCTAATCAGTCTTTCAAAATTATAGCTTTCTATCCTGCTTTCTGGATTAACTTCTACATGGAATAATTTTCCATTCACATAAATGGATGTTGGCATTTATCTCTAGTCTGCATATCTCTGAGACCCAGAGTATCTTACATGTCAGCTCTGGCACTGTTTAAAATGTTACATGTGGAAAGGAATTGTGCTTCTCAGAATTCTAACACTGGTAGCCAGTCAGTGCTACTAGAAATCCTACTCTTAAAACAGGTAGCTTTAATTTTGAAGTTGGCTCTACTTTTATGAGTTTCTGTAAAGACCTAATAAAATCCTTATGGGATATTATAGATATTTATAAAACTGGGAATTATATGGGGAAAATGGATTGGAATCAATTGTTCACATGCCTTCCATTACAAGAATTAGGGTGTATGAAATGAAAGTAGTAGGGAGCAGTTTGAAAGCAAATTATGTTTCTTCATTAGTTATTAATTACTCTCTAGAGTTCCTTGCTGAAGAAAATTGCAAAGCTTGCAAGAAGTGACTGGATATAAAAAAAAAAAACCAACCAAAAAACAAACCCCAAAAAACCCCATCCAAGGCTACTAAATACTAAAATATAACTCATGGTTCAAATTACCTGCATTACAACTGGTAGAGGCCGAGACAGCATTTTGGTGAAATAACAGAAATAATGCCACTAGAGCTTGTACTGTTCTGTGTAGGCATCCACTGTTGACCATGAGTAGAAAAAGATACTGGGTTAAACAAACCTTTAGTCTGGTATAGATCAGTAACTTGGTATCTCAAAATAATCTTAAATTGCATTTTATATAGAGAATGGTCTTTTACACTATTTTTCTTGCTTGTTCAAATAGTAAACCCTGGTAGGTAAAATGGGAAGGACCTGTTAACAAGGAAGGGGATGACAGACTAAGGGAAAACTGAGTTTGTTTTTACTGAACTAAATTTCAGAAGAATCTTAAATGACAAAAGCTAAAGTACCTCAAGTGTCTTTAGGTTAGCTCTGCTTCAGACAAACTTGAGTTAGAATTCTCTTAGAATGCATCAGGGAATCCTAGCCGTGGCTTCCAGCATGCGTCCAATGATCACCAGTGCTACAAATGCAAGGATCTTCTCAGCACCATATGTGGCAAAACAGAATCAAGCCCTTAGAAATCTCCTTGTGCATTTCAGTTGAGGAGACAGGAGCTTTGAATTTGTTGATGATACTGATACAGGGAACTATCAGGAGTCACTAGTAAATCCCATCACAGGGAAATGGGCTAATTAATACTGGAGGATAAAAAACAACTTGACAGTCAAGCTTTGAGAATAAGAAAAAGAATCTTTTTATAAGTAGGCCGTGACTACCCTGGCTTTCCCCAGAACATATTGTGAATGACTGGCAAGAAACGGGGGTTTATTTTCACTAGGTGACTCTTAAACATGTAGGAGGCAGAAAATGCATTTTAATGTATACTTTTCCCTGTCCTCTTTTCCAGAGCACTCAAGGGGGGGGGGGGCAGTCTTAAATGCATTTTAGCTTATAGTTCCTTGATTTTACTGTTAATGCTCACTCTACTGTTAGAGCTTTATCATTATTTTTTTCAAGATAAACATGCTTATGCTTAAGTCCTTCTAAAGCAAATCTATTTTTCTTTCTCCCCTTGTACAGTACAAATATATGCCATCTAGGGCCTGAAATAATAGCTTTGTACCGCTGCACCTTGATGTTTTCAGAGGTCCTTACTCTGATGAAGTTTATAGCTATCTCAGTCTTTCTAGTTGAGTCTGCCTTGCAAAATTATTCAAAAGAAAAGTGTGGTCAGTCCACAAAGCCAATTAAGTACATAAAACTTTCCTTTCTTCCTGCTTACAAGTTCTTTACCACTATTGTGTGGCTTACATGTATATAGTTGAAAACCATTTTGAAACCCCTAATCATTACATTATTGTGGGATGATTCATAGAAATATTATTACATAAAATAATTTCAGTAAACATAAGTTGGAGTTTACTTCCCCAAGCCTTTTTAAAAGGAAAAAAACCTCAAATGTATCATACAACTGATACTGAAGTGTATGTAGAAATTAATCTCTTTTAATTTCTAACATGAAAACCCCTTTTTAAATAACTAAAACCACTACCTCTTTCCAATGAAGTTGAACACCATTACACTTGGCTCCCACTCCTACGCTTCAGAAAACACTTTAGGTATTGCAGAACTGTGCGTGTTAATGGCAATGATGTTGAGATTTTGCTACACACAAAAAACCCCCAACTTCGAGTCTTGTGGACACTGCAGTCTTCTCTTAGAGTAAATTCCCTTGATTAACACTTTCCCCCTTCAGCAGAGTTCTTTATTTCCCTAGCTGCCCGTACTAGGATAAGTACAATGAACTTCAGCACACAGGCAGTATGTAGTGGAAAAAAAAAATACAGTACAACCTGCTTCTTACGAACACTGTAAGTGACCTGTCAGTGCTCTGCACAGTGCAAGCTGCAGTCCCGTTACAGTGAGGCGTTGTATATAATAAAACAACTTCATGGAGAAAAGACACTTCAATAGACAGTCCGCTGAATTCTGCAGATTTGTTGGTGATACCCTGCTTTCTGCCGACAGTCACGTGTGGCAACGCAGAGGCCCGCTTTGACCAAAACAGATGACCCTTAGCGGAGGTTTTACAGTATAAAGATATGGTTGATTGAGTATTGTTTAATGCGGCTCTCTTCTGTCTGGCTGCCGCACTGCAAAGGGGCAGAAGAGGACAGCCAGTGTAGGGTGCTA
The DNA here is from genome assembly GCA_013399095.1 of Psophia crepitans. Taxonomy (NCBI): domain Eukaryota; kingdom Metazoa; phylum Chordata; class Aves; order Gruiformes; family Psophiidae; genus Psophia; species Psophia crepitans. Next base: position 44,013 of record VWZZ01002920.1, read on the forward strand.
TATGTACCCATCTGTATGTCTGGAGTTTAATAAAGCCCTTTCTGGTGGCTTCTTCCTCATTCTTTGGATCTTTCCTCACAGGTCACAAGTAGGGGTCAGTACGCATGCAGCAGGTGACTGCTGTCAGTCAGACTCTGACTTCTCATTAGATTTAGATGATTTATGCTTTCTCTTTTTCTTCTTTTTCTTTTCTTTTTTTTTCTTTTCCTTCTTTCTCTTTTTTTTCTTGTGTTTATCTTTGCATTCTGAGGAAGTGGAGCTGCTGCCATCTTCATCATCATCCTCATCACTCTCATCACTGTTATCATCATCATCTGAGGTAGAGTCCTCCAGGAGCTGCTTCAGTTGCTGTATCCTGAGTTTAAAGAACATGAATAAGAACCCTTTCTAGCTCTCCTCTACCTGTAGTAATTTATTCTAGCTTTCGTCTGTTTCCTTCCTAGCTTGAGAAATGGAAGCTGCATGCAAAGGGCAGGGGGGAACGCTTCCTCTTTTGCCGAATTACACTCCCACTACAGTTTTCACAGACTGATACAAGCAACCTCTTTTCAGACAAGCAGGCATTCTGTTCCCAGGGACTTTCCATCCCACAGGATATCAAAACCAGACTAGCTTATTAGCCAATACTTATGTGTGAAAAATAATGAGGTAACAGCTATCACCAGACCACTATAATTTCTATGCTTATCCATACACAAATGCATATTGGGATTATGATACTATGAAATTCATTACCCTGCTGATACAGAGATCACGTCAGTGAAGCTGACAGAGTAGACTACTTTAGATGCAAAGATACTTTTGACAGGCACTCTTTCTTTGAATGTTAATGGATTACTGGCAAATGGGGACAGACTACTTGCTTATTTTATTGTTGTCTTAAGTACCCTCTACAAGGATTTAAAAAAAAAAACAAACTGACCCTAACAAACCAAAACCAACACACCCACAGCAGCAGTACTACTCTAGACTGCTATATAGACCTATAATTTGTTTAGTTATCTCACCACTGCAGTTCAAGTAAGAAAGCATTAAAACCTCTGCTGCTTTATGTACTGAACAACAACCTCATGAGAGGAACAAGTGCCTACAACTCGCTCTCTGAATCGAGCCCTTCGTGTCTACTGAAGGCACTTTGATGCACCAAATTTTAGAAAAACATTTCAGTGAATTCAGTGAAAGAAAAAAACCTCACTCTTTCTAGGCCTAAGACAAAGCTAAACCAAGTACCTGAATATTATGGCATAAATTAATAAGACTCCTCTTTAAACTTTGTTTTGGGAAAAAATAAGCTAATAGAATTAAAGACGTAGGAAGAACTACTGAGTGATTATTAAGAAAGGAGAAATGCATTAGTCTCTGTCAATATAAAGGAACTGCTATTAAAAAAAATGTTCTGAGTTGGTAAGGGTAGCTTACATCAAAATTTTACCTATACATTAGTATCACGTTTTCAACATTAAAACCAAACTGAAAATGCAGTTTGCTATAGAAACACACTTACCTCATTTCTTTTTCATGACGTTTATTTTCCCTTATTATATCGTACATTGGATCTTCATGTGCCTTTGAAGTGGAAAGCAGAAAATCCAATGTTGGTAAAGGAAAGTATTTATCATTGACTGTTGTATTTCTTAAAAAAATAAGCCAAAGCAACCCAATGCAAGAGGCTTTTATCAGAAGACGAAATGCATTTAGTAAGCTCTTCATTCACAAGTATACTCTGACTTAACACTGTTAATCTGAATTGTTTTGTTGGGTTTTTTTAACTTTAGGAAAAGCCTATCTAGTTACATCACCAATGAAGGGGACTCTGCTGAGGTACACTACCTCTCTCCCTCTCCAGTCACAGTTAACTAGGAGAGCCCCACACATATACTACAGGAATAACTAGACATAGAAGGAATACTGAAGTTCTAAATAATGAGCTGTGCCCTTACAGCACACTAAAACCTTGGACACAAACGCACAGGAATACAGGAGCAAGGAACAGAAGACAAATAAATAATTAAGTTGGAGGCATCCTAACATGCCATGTGCTACCCTTATTGGTTCTTAAATGAGTTACTTTTAAATGAAACAGGCATTGCAGCAAAAGATTGTTTTGAAGGAAGATAGCAAACAAACTCTGCAGATATTTAAGGCGAGTTCATGCTGTGCAAGAATGCAGCAAAAAGATGGGGTAGTCATTTCTGTTGGAAGATTAAGCAAACAAGTTCAACAGAGAGCAGATATCAGGTGCTGACCAGAGGTGGGAATTAAAATAGCAGCAGGGAAATAAAGATGTTGGGAATGCACCATAAAGGGCCCTGGACAGAGAGCAAGAGTTTGATGCAACAGAGAAGAAGCCTGAGGAAAAATGAAGAACAGAGGCAATCTGGTCACAGGAGCAGGCTAAAAATATTCTGTCCAATCAGAATGCTACTGCAAAGAGTAAGTCCAGATTGCATTTTTCAAGGATAGAAATGACGCATAACACACAAAGCGATGAGAGCTTGAAATATAGTTTAACAATGCAGAGCAACAGGAAACGTTAAAGAGGTCGGGCAGAGAGAATCTGCGGAACCAAGATGTAGCCTCATGTAGCAAGAGATCAGACTTGTAGACAATGACTGGATTACAGACCTAGACAACAGGCTTCATGATGTGGTTGTTCACAGAGTGGAAGGCTTGAAGCAGCTGTCATGTGGGCAGCTCAAGCTTGATTAAATATTTTTTGTTACGTTGACATTTTATTGCAAAAACTTATGCTGTAAAGGTGGACTGAATATAGCAGTTGAAACAGGTTCTTGAAGATTTCCAATTTAAATGTAAATATTACTAATTTTCCTTTTGAAGAGTAGATTTTCTGCAAAGTAGTCAAACATCCAACCACATCTGTAGCTTTTTCGTTATTAGGAGATTTTCGGCATCTATATTATACTAGAGACAGAGGAAACGTCCTTAATAGAGCATCATCTAACAGGCTTCTCTTCACTTGCAAGATCATGCATCATCAATATCAAAAAACACAAGCAATAGTACTACAGTATTTGTACTCACTACTCTAAACTGTTCCAATTTCTGATTGCCTTTAATAAAGAACGGGCATTCTTTATCTCCTGTTCTGTGTCCGTAACGTTTACACCTCCAACCTTTAAAAAAAAGAAGCAGCAGTGAATTGCACCTCTGAGCCACATCAGAAGAAAAAACAAAACACCCCCCAAAGCCATATTTATGTAAAATATTTTAAATTTGTTGGAATAAAGAGAGAGATACAAGTATTATGTAGATAAATATCCATAAAATGCAAGGCTGTTACAGGCTGGTTGCTTTGATACCAGGATGATGCCAATCCACCTGGACCATGTCATCTATTCACCAGACATTCTGCCCTGCCCCAGAGGACACCGATGGCAAGATGGAGGTCCAGTGACACCCGGAATATTTTCACCCTTACACTGCATGACTTTGACTTCTTTTCCCAAAGGCATCCAAAGCCCTTTGGTCGGGGCATGTGCCAGGAATTCTCGTGCACTTTCATTGCCTGGTACATCAGGTATGCAGTCTTCTGGTTTTGTTTCATTCTCCTACAGAAAAAGGTAACAACAATGAAATCACAATTTTTTTGTTGTAACTTTGTAGAAATCGATACTTTATGTGTGCAGGCCTTCACTTAATATGGAACTTACTTCCCCTGGAACATTTCTTTTTTTTGTAACACATAAAGGATCTAAAATACCTGACCCTTTTAACAGCATTAAGTCATTTTCTTTTACCCTCATGCTTGAATTTTCCAGTATGGACTTTACTGCCATATTAATTCCATTCCTTCCCATTTATTTTAGTAATTTCTTTAAATAAGTAATATAAATTAAAACTTAACAGACAAGCAGAGATTTCTTTTTCCTCTTTCTGTTAACAAGACATAACAATCAAAAATAGCCTTTACCACACAGAGCAGTATTTTTTAGGTTAAAAGCATTAGATTATGGCTTGGGTATATAAATTTGGCAAAAGTAAGGACCATTATGAAAGGAAAATATTTTTACACAAATATTTGAGCATAAGCAATGGAGAAGAATCCTGAAGAAATGTCACTCAAACTGAAAACCTGCTTCATCATAAATGACACCCTTCTATCCACACTATTAAATACAGCATTAAGTGTGCGCGCTAAGAGGTGATGAAAGAACTGGTATCGTCCTATCTGATTCTGGGCGTTTCACTCTGGATTCACCACGTCAAAGAGGTCATCACGTAACTGAGGAGCTCTGAGTTTTTTCCTAGAAGTACCTACTTCTCTCCGTAATTTATATAGGTAACAGAGACACTTAAGATAAATACCTAAAAGACAGGTTGTGTGAAAATCCCTCATAATGCTAAAAATTTACTGCAATATATTTACCAACCTTAATTAGCCCTGGGGGAGGTTTTTCATAGCTGAAAAGCAATAGAAATATTGTTACTCTGCAACTTAGCACAGACAAATAAACTGAGAAAATACGGTATTTCAATGGCATAGAGTCAAAACCATCACCTCGCATTTTCCTTTAAATTTTACTTTGTCAATAATCACCAAGAACTGTAGCAGACCACGGATACCTGGGGGCAAGCAGACCGAGACACAGCGTTTGTCATATCACCACGTGTCTTGCAAACACCCCTCAGATTCATATGCTTGTGCGAGAGCAACTACTTCCATCACACGGCTTTACAGCGACGCGTGGCACATCCAATTTCGCTTCAGCTACCACAAATGCAGGACTCCCTCCTCTTTGTTCCGCAGCAGCCCTCCCTCAAGATCTCACTGATCCGAATTTCTTTACCCCAGCACTGCTGAATCACAGACCTACTCGCTGCAAACATCACCAGACTGTTTTAGCTTTGTCAGCCAAACCTAGGACATAATAATTAGAATAGAATAGAATAGAATCATTAAGGTTGGAAGTGACCTCAAGGATCATCTAGTCCAACCATCCCCCCACCACCTATTACCCACTAAACCACGTCCCTAAGTACCACATCCAACCTTTCCTTAAACACCCTCAGGGATGGTGACTCCACCACCTCCCTGGGCAACCCGTTCCAATAACTTCATCTCTCTGCGTATTAAACCTAAAGACAGAACCTTATGGACCGAAGTACCATGTTTCCCGCAGCATTTCTCTGGAGATAACAGCAGATATACCACCTACTGAAATCCAAGCAGCAAGCAGGCGCTACGTAACGCGCAGGAACTGAGGAAGCGCCATGTGCTGAGGAGTTAAATGCCAAGTCACCCCGGAGTCTTTGCAGCAGCAACTTTATGAGTGCTGATTAGTGCGTAACAAACAGATCTCTGCTTTCACTTGGAAAGGGAAACGTCATGTCCTTGCGAACCTTCTGGGTTTCTTTTATTCCACTAAATCCCTTCCCATTAAATAGCGTGAACCTTTTACAGCACCAAGGGCTCCCGACGGAGTCATCGGGCAGAGCTCAAACGTTTTTATCTTTTTTTTTGTTTTGTTTTGAGTCCACCCTAGGGGGAACCGGCCGAACAACCTCTGCTCCTATGCTGCAGCTCCCAGACTCGCAGGGACCTCGACGAGACCCGTTCCCAAGTCACCGGGGGGTTCTGCCCCGGCGCCCCGCGGGGAGCCCGGCGCTGCTGGAAGGCAACGCGGGCTGCCCCGAGAGGCACGGCAGGTACGCGCCGGCAGCACGGCCCTGCGCAAGCACACGAACGGGACGCGGCTGTAAAACGTGACGGAGCTGGAACAGCCGCTGCGGGAAGGGAACGGACCCTGGCCGTCCGCGGGGCCGGGAAATGAAAACAAAAAAAAAAACCCCAAACCCAACCCTGCACGGGAACGAGCCCCGCATGCCGGCCGGGCGGACTCGGAGCAGAACGGGCGGCGGCTAGGCGGGGCCCGGGCGCTGCGCGCCCTCCGATCCCCCGGGCAGGGGCGGGAGCCCCGGGCAGCCTCCCCTCCTCCGCTCCTTACAAGGCCTCCAGGTGCTGGAGCTTCTGGAGCTGTTGCGCCTCCTGCCTCTTCCGTTTCCTCTCATGCCGGTCCTGGATCCTGCCGCCGCTCGCCGCCGGCTCCGGGTGGCTCCTGGGCCGCGCCTG
>VWZZ01002920.1:50551-65639 GCA_013399095.1 Psophia crepitans
AGGGCTGGCCGAGAGGCCTTGGGGGGCAGGTGGGCTGGGTTGGAGAGGCAGCTGCGGGGGTTGCCTCCCTCACCGAGGCCTCGGGACAGTTGGCGATGTATCTGAGGGGTGTCCCGGAGTGGGGGAGAGCGGCTGGGTATACAAGGAGGGCCCCATCGTAGCCCCCAGGCCACACTTGCCAGAGGCCTGATGGAGAGAGGAGAAGGTCAAGGCCATCTCTTGCGGCATCCAGAAAGCACAGCTTGGGTCTGGGTTTTATTTTTCCCTTTTTTTAACGGGTTGGCGTCCCGGGAGGTACATGTAGGTTATGGAGCAGGGGAGGCCTGGCTAGGGCTGTACTGCTGCAGCCAGAGCTGCCCGACCAGCAAATGGCAACTCCCTCCTCTTCGGCATATGAGCACCCCCAGAGAGCCGAATCTGTCCCCAGGTTTTTGCAATTTCCTGCCCCAGCCATGATCTTTGTGTTGCACAATGAGAAATGGAGGCAGGTCAGGGCTTGGAACGCAAAGCTTAAATCACTACTTCAGCCTCGTGCTGAAGTTCAGGGCACGTGAGATTTCTGGGCTTGCTGACGAGCTGAGTGAAACACAAAAAAATGTATCTTAGAAGACCAGGGATTGAACATGATTTTAACCGATCATCTTAGTTCTCCAAAAGTGCCCGGCAAAGGCAAAGGACGCTGTTCATTACTATTATGGCACACTGTGGTTCTAAAGTACAATGAAGATTATAACAGTCATTAAAAAACTTATATTTTACAAGGCAAATATCAATCTTGGGGTTTACTTAACAATGTAATAGTATTAAACAAGTGCTACTTCAATATTATTTTGGGTTCTACTTGGTAAAGCCGTACTTATCTGGAATGAAAGATCACGTATCTCGTTTCTCACTTGCATTCAGCTAAGTGGCTGCCATTGTAACTTCAGATCCTGGGAACCTGTTTTTGTCCAGTTAATTCTGTCACAGGCTTTTGCAAGGATTCAGTGCTTATTTTAAGGTTTAAATAAAATAATCTAGTTTTTGCATGTCCTGCCACTATTACATGATGTTGATGAAGATTTTTATTTGACACACCGATCTTTCTAGGTTTACTGGCTCTGGAAAGAAAGCAAAAGCCGTTCTACCACAAAACAACACTCAGCAGCAAAGTGACATATTCCTGCAGATATACTTCTCAAAAACCTCCAACTTCTGCTCTTCATAAACTAATTCCAACATACCCATCTGGCTGAGATGTGACGAGATGGCACGTAAGTTGTGAGAAAACCTTTTTCATTCATACCATGGGTCTGTAGTTACCTTGTGTGTTTAGTTTAGTGGTGGGCCTGTCGTGAGTTTTGTTAGTAGCCTTTCTCTGGGCCTAATCTGAGAAGAAGAGGCTGAGTTGCTGCCATCCCTTGAAATGGCAGATCACAGCAGTTGACCCGACGTACAAAACTCACTGAAGTCCTCTTGTCTAAAGGCTCAGCAGCAAAATCAGTTTATTTGCTAATTTGAGTTAAATATCTGTGTGTCTATGCTTAGTATGAGGCAAATGGAAGGTAATGTGATTTAAGGTAATCCACTACAGAGCAGGTTAAGCAGTTGACTTGATGTTTGCTGGAGAGGCTGAGAGATTTGCTGCTGTGGCACTGCTAGCGTGTGGTAACATGTCAAATCACAACTAGCCCCATACATGGTCATGTATTTTCGAGCAACAAGTGAGGAAGGAGAAATATTTTGAGGTGTCGCAATTACATTTAAAATGTCTGAAAGAATGTGAGACTATCAATTTTTCACTCTATTTAGAGAAATTGCAATAGTTACTAAAAGTTTAGTACCAGCTGAGCTGATGCCTACTAAATAGAGACTTTATTTTGGCAGCGAACTGAAGTGATATAATGGACTTTTTTAGCCCCCCTTTCATGCCAGTGTTATTTTGCTATTTTCAAGTGCCGTTTTCAATCCAATAGACTAGTCACACTCTGGAACAGCTTTCCAGCATGTTACGGCAGTGACAGTTAATTCTAAGATGGAGAGTTTCCAGTTTATGAATGGTATTCTATAGGAGGAATGTGTGCAATTGCAAAAGAAACAGGAGTTCTCCAGAAACCCTACCAGTCTTGCATTCATACACCCTTCACTGTTCTAGCTTGGCTGAGGTAAGAAGAGTTTTGCCAGTTTGAGCAGGTAAGGGCCTGACTTAGATGGCCTCGGATTCAGTGACTTCAGCCTTGACAGAATAATTGACACAAATTCAGGAATTAAGCGCATAGTCTCAACAGAAGTGTGGGATTGCAAGTGGAGGCAGAAGGACAGACCATGGTGTATTATACTCTTACTGTTAAGTCAATGAGAGCTTGGCTGTGTTCTTTGCATCCCCATGCCTTGTACATCCAGGTCCTAATTTCTGAGCAGTTTGGGGCATTTGTGTAGTACTCTTCACCACGGTAACTTAATGGGGCACACAGAAGGCATAATTAGATAGGTACCTAAATCTGCTCAGCCACAGTGCTTTAAATGTGTTCATTCTTTGGTTTGATACAAATAATTTTGTAGTGCATTTCCTCATCTGTCTTAGAAATTAACTTTACTGCTTTTCTACCCAGATCAGAAGTACCTAGTCTGTGAGGCCAGACTTTTTTACCTCCCATTTTTAATAGAAGGTGATTATTTCAAGCTGTAGGTAGCTCCAAAGTTTCTTTTTCCTCCTTTGCTGAGAAAAGCCCTGGATTCCTGTGACTGTTGCACACTTACCCAAGGAGACAATTGCTTTCATTGCTTAGGAAGGATCAAAACCAAATGAATTGTGAAGAAGGAGGGAGTAGAAAAAGCGTAATGGTTATTTTCAGTTCTATTTATTCTGGAGCAAAGATCCTCAGTATCTGTAAATTACTTAAATCTGTTCTATTTAGAAGGTTTATATTAGCTGAGGATCTGGTTCCTTGTACTTAGTTCCTTGTACTTCATTTGTTTGAAGTTGGTTTTGTTTTGGTTTTTCGTGGAGGGGTTGGTTTTTTTCCCCCCTTTATGTAACTGTAGTGCCTCAGACATCTCAAGAAGTTAATTTTTGGGGAAATGTTGTCTTACCGTAAGAGCTGACTGTCACGGCACCATAATTCCAGCTTCACCAAAACATCTAAGCAGAAACTTCGGAATTGCTGTGGCAATGTCAAGTATCTGAAAGGCGTGTATGTTTCATAATATCCACTACAACCTTATTTTTGTTATAAACAACTGAATGTTTCAACTACAAACGATAATACTGGGTCCAAATTAATTTACTTCTATGTCATCCCATGGGCATCAGCATGCCTGTTAGAGTGTAACCCTGGTGGAATGTCAGCCAATCTGTTTTTCTCCATTTTTGGCCGGCTAGAGCTTTGGGCCAGGATGTGTTTCTGATTATGTGTCAGATATTACGCACTGGAGAGGAATCCAGAACCCATGTTAGGCTCCATGGGAAGTTAAGCACCTCCTAATGGGATCCAGAAGAAGCAGCAGGCTGAGCAGAGCACAGTCGAAATCCAGCATGGCCAGCCCGCGGCTGCCTGAAGCTATCCGATAGGAGACATTCAGAATAGGGTGAGTCTAGTATCTGGACTGTTTCTGACCTCAGGGGAAGCTACCTCACAACAGCAGTGGCACTTCTAACCACTTGGGAACCTCAGCTGTGAAGAGAGGTGCTGACATCCTTTCTTATAGAGAAATTAAAAGTTCTGTTTGAAGTGGAAATGCTGGCAGTATCTTTTGTATATTAGCTTAACAATTAGAAAATGAGACTTGGATTCGGTTCCCTCCTCGGTCTAAGTATTCCATGATGGTAGCTCCTGTGTCACAGGGGGAAAGTACCCTAACCATCAGGCTAATGGCTACATTGGTGGAGACTATGTGCCGTTTGTATTCCACTCTTTGGAAGCAGCAGAGAAAAGCATTTGAGATCCATGAGGTCAGAAGGACAAGTGTGTTTGAACTTGGCTGCAAGTATACCAAGAGGGGTAGCCGTCCCAACACTGGAAACTGTATTTCTCTAAGATACAAACTCAATGCTCTAAGCAGGTCAGAGCCTGATTCTCCCTTGATTAGCACCATTGCACCAGGTCACAATATCGTGCTCCTACTTGCCGCTTCTCAGATTAATCTCATGTTTACAATGGGACTGCTCAGCAGTGAGAAGTGTTGCTACACCGCTGAACCTTTAACGTGGGATTTATTGCCACACATTATCACAGAAAAGGAGAGAGGGAGCAAATGTCTGAAAGAACATGATGCATTTTGTACAGTCTTGATCCTGTCAGCGTTCAAGACTCTGTAAATGTCTGTAAGGAAAGCCTTTAGAAAAACTGGGCAGAAGAATGTCAAAGTTTTGGATCCCAGCCAAGCACAGGTATGAACTAAGCACTGAATTGTTTGTTTCTGTAAAGACTAGGTTACTACCTCAGATATTCAAAAATGTGCACTTGCAGGAAAGCTTTGCAGATAAGCAAAGAAGTATCTCTGGAGATGAGGGTTGGTTAGCAGTTAAGCAAAATTATTTGAACTGCAGCTTTAGTTTGAAGTTATTTTGTAAGGCTACATCCCGTTTTAAGCATTCAAGTCTTGTTTGGATTTATCCCAAAGACTGATAAGTTGGTACTTACAAGAGGAATGTTAGTCTTCCTTTCTGTAAATTCTGTCCTCCAAGCTTCTGGTAGTGGATTGCATGGACGAACTCCCTCCAGCCTTCTGTGGAGATATTGCCTTAGGGATTACTTGGAGTTTGTAGTGGGAAAGTCACCCATTTCATCAGAATTGTAATGGTTACTGTCTCTTCAAGTCACCACTCAGTGAAAATCATCTTTCATCTTTCTTCATTATTTTAACTCACTTAAGACTTTAAACACATGAAATCATTGAGTAACTTACATTTTTCATGAGTTTTTGCCCTTTGGTTTCTGGTCTTTATAAATAATACAAATACCTGTATGTGTATTTCTGTAGTACACTATTGATATAGCATTGTCTCTCCGGGTATATGCTGACACCATATCTCTTCTGTGAATAGAAAGCCCCAAGTACGTCATTATGGAGGCAAAGCTTCACGTAGCCTTCAATGAACTTCACCTGAGTAAGGACTGAGCACGTGGGGAACTGTGTGAGTAGCAGGAGCTCTCAGATGCTAACAGCACGTTATATAACAATAGTAGGGAAGGGAGATTTTGGCCGACAACCCTTGGAGAGTCTCCCAGCTTCTTACAAAACGTATCATCCTTTGTGGGATTGCTTGTGCCCAAGCTGAGTGGGCAGGACTTTGGTTTCATAAGAAACAGCCAGATGCAATGAAATCCATAATTCTCTATTTAACTATTTTTGACAGATGAGCGGTTGAGTCAGGATCGCTGCAATTTGAACCCCTTATTAGAGGGATGATAATTATTCCAGACTGGATGTTTCTCATGTATTAAATCTATATATACTGCTGCTTAACCCCTAATGGGTGTAGTCTTACTGTCATCAAAGTTGGCAGGAGTTTTGCTACTGACTTCAGTAGGGATCAAGGCCAGATTCTTTGCCTGGTAGCCAGTTGGGTGGTTTTTTTTTCATAGCTGCAGGAAATTCCTCTCCCTGAGCTTTGGCTATATTCTTAAATCAGTGATCAATTTGAAAGAACTTTTCCCTTGCAAAAGCAGATTCCTTTCCTAAGTTTTGCCTCCTGAAATTCTATAATAGAGTGACTGATAAAACAGTTCCTATTTAAAAGATGCCTGGTGTATTGAATAAAATAGACAAACGCAGCTTCAGTGCCAGCATCTGCCCTCTGAGTTGCCAACTTTCCGGTGGAACACTGACTGAGTTGCCTAAAAAGGCTCCAGCATTTCTGAGTGGGTCACAAACCCTAGTGATGAAATAGTGATGAAAAATACAATCTAAAAAGATTAAGATTCTTGGTTCTGCTTGCCACCTCTATTAAATAGGAAGATGTCTTTCTCTTGTTAAAGTAGCTCATCAGTTAGTTCCCTGCACTACAGCTGGTCCCACTTAACCGATTTTTTCAAAACTCTCCAAAGTTCACAGCTCTTTAAGCTTAACATACTTGCCATATGTCAACTTACCAAGAGCTTCTTTCTAGGTAGCTGAAAAGAAATTAATGGAAACTCACAGTTCTAGGCTTTCTTCTTTCCCTGCCCATCTCAAGAGGGTGACATAGAAAGGCTAGTATAGCAGCAGTACAGCAATGAAGCGAGGGTTAGTTAAGCAAGATGACTCAGGAGTGTCTCTAACAGGAATGAGAAAGAAATTCTAATATTGGAACTGTTGAAACTCATGCCAAACACACAAAAATTATGTTTTCCAATAAGAGGCTAGCAACCTCTGTATTTTTGCTATATTTATGCTAGTTTTGCTATGAATGACGTCCAGGAACACTCCTTCATAGTTACTTTTGCTAGAAAGTTACTGTCATCTGTAGTTACATAGATGTAGAAATGGAAGGGTAAATATATCATTATAGATAGAGAAAATATATTCTTTCCTTGTCCAATCTGTATGTAGGCAGCTTCATGCATGGCCTACACTCCTATACGTCACTTGTGGAGTGTGTAAAAAAAAACAAAAAAATCAATCTATCATCCTCTAATAGGGCTGTCTCCTGCCAGCCTGGTGCAGCGCTTTTTGGTCATGCTTGAATAAACTAAGAAATGAGAGGTATTTTGCCCAGTTATAAAGTAATTTTAATAATGTACCAGCGATATTGACAAAACAAGTAGATGTTGGCAACAGGTGGTTAGGCTGTGTTAGTAAAACATTAGTTAAATTATCTGGAAACCACAGCTTGAAGGCTGTGGGGAAAAAAACAGGGTATTTTGGGCCTCCCAAAATAAAAGTACAAGATAACAGTGGAGGCCTTGAAAATTCAAACACAGGGCAAAAACAGAGTCCTCAGGGCTGTAGACACAAACCACAAAGAGGTCACTAAAGAAATTAACCCTTAGAAGTTGAGTCAGTCGATTTGTGGGTTAACAGACAGAACAAAGAACAAGTCTGCAACATAGGTAAAACCTAGAACATGTAGTAAACTGAGATATAGCATGGAATTGTGAGCCAACAAAGAAAGAATAAGTTAACAGGCTGTTAGCAAACATGTAAAAACTACCCCAAGCAGACCTGAAGTGAGGAGGAAGAAATACACATCATCATTCTCCTCCTGGCAAAAAGGAAGAAGAAATCATAAATATTAGTACTGTAGTCACAGCGAAGAACTTGGGATGCTGACAACTTACTATAACCAACCTTTGTTTTTTCTAAAGAACATGAGTCTTATGACTTTTGAGCCCAGTGTAAGGGTGAGCACAATACTAGAGAAAGGCATAGATAATATTAAGTTTGTGTCAAGTAGTTTTAATTATATCATTATTGAATGAGCTGCAATAATTGGCTAATTTGGACTATATATCTTAGCATGATTATAACCAGACTAATAATAACTCTTTCATTTGTGAAGACTTTCATTCTTGGCTTTATGTTTATGGAGTGTTTCTTTAGCCCACATAGATTGCATGGGATGTTTGGTCTGCACCCTAAACATAAGGACAGACAGATAAAACTTGGCTGCAACAATTGGTGGAGAAGGCAGGCAACACAGGCCGCTGCAACAACCCAGCGAAACAGGAATGGGATCAGAACATGCCCAGCACTTCATATGGTCTTATGAGCTCTATGCAAACACCTAAAGATGGCTGTGTGATGTGAAAGGACCCAATTTTGTAAGCCTGGGCCTAACACTGCCCTTGGCTACACAGATCAGATGGCTGGAAGAGGTTATTGGAGTATCACCCTACAGTTGCTCCACAGATGGGCTTTTTTCTGTTAAAAACAAGTTCAGAAATGCGGTTTATGTCCTGTGAATCCGTGTTCCAAAAGAATGCTTCCAAAAGAATGTTGAAATCTCTAGTAGAAGTGAAGTGCTAAGAGTCAATGTCTGAATACGTGACTTTTTCTCTTTCAAGATGCAAAATGTAAATAAAAATTCATGCAAGAGTCACTAAGTCCTGACTAGCAAAGGCAGTGATCTTCTTGCACTGGACCCCTGATAAGCTCCTGCTTTAATGCTTACATACGCTAATAAGAACCAGTGAGCAGTATTCTCTAACACCTATGCACTTCAGGCAGCTTCTAGGGGATTCGGGCATGAATATTAATAAAGGAGGGGAAAAATAACAAGGTGTCCTATTTCCAGTTTGCTTAGGCAGTGGTGGCTGGCAGCTACGGCGCTGGTATGCAGAGAAGTGACTGACCTGACTTGCCTCTTTTCGGATCACTTCTGCAAATAATCTTTTTACCCAAGGCAGGCAAGTGGTGTGCTCATTTCGAAATGCAGGCTGGTTTTCCCTCTGGTAGAACAGATACCCTTACATTTCAGGAAAGTTCGCATAGTTTATTTTGTGCCAAGTCGTTTGCAGGGGAATCGTTTCCTCTTCTCCTCCCAACACATACAGCTTCCAGAAGGCGTTTTATAGGCAAAATGCTATAGGCAGGAGATGGCTAGTTGTGGGGGTGAAGGCTAGGCTGGAGCTTGGATAAAAGGGTTCTGTCTTTCTGGGTGGGAGTCGTAGTCCACACCTAATTTACAAACCAACTTTATTAAGGCAGCTTTGTTTAAAAGAATGTTGGAACAAAACATTATTATTTTTAATTACAGAGCCGTAACAGTTCCAGCAGACAGAGTACAGATCAGGCATGATAAAGCTTAGGCGTGATAAATTAGTTACCCAATTGTGACCGTTTGCCTTTCAGTCCTTAGTGTCTGCTGCTTCTTGAGAAGCTTTTTAGTCTTCAAATAAATGTGTAATGTTTCTGCCCTCCCTTTTGACTCAGTGAAGACCCTTCCTATAGACAAACTATCAGCAATTTTTGCATTGTATTTGCTTTTAATGTATTTAAGAAAACCAGCAGGATCCTTGTTGCAGGAACCACTTATTTCTGCACAGTTTGAGCAACACAGTTTTGAGATTGTGCATGCTGCATATGGAAGTTCAATAAGACTGTTTTCCAAAGATTGTATGGCAGAAGACTGAAGTTTAGCTCACTGGTTTTCTGCTTGTGTGTGTGTGTGTATGCGTCGGGGAACTTGACTACTGAGGACAAGGAGAAGGCTGAGATTCTCAGTGCGGCCTTTGCATCTGTCTTCAATAGTCAGACCAGTAGTCCTCAGGGTACTCAGCCTCCGGACCTGGACGTCTGGGCCAGAGAGCAGAACAAACCCCCCACGATTCAGGTCGAAACAGTTAGAGATCTCCTGCTTCACCTGGACTGCCACAAGTCCATGGGGCCGGATGGGATCCACCCGAGGGTGCTGAGGGAGCTGGTGGATGTGATTGCCGAGCCGCTCTCCATCATCTATCAGCGGTCATGGTCAATGGGAGAGGTCCCAGATGACTGGAGGCTTGCCAATGTGACACCCATCCATAAGAAGGGTCGTAAGGAGGATTCGGGGAACTACAGGCCTGTCAACCTGACCTCGGTGCCAGGGAAGGTGATGGAGCAAGTCATCTTGAGGACAATCACATGCCATGTCCACGACACCCGGGGGATCAGGCCCAGCCAGCATGGGTTTGTGAAAGGCAAGTCCTGCCTGACCAACCTCATCTCTTTCTACGACCAGGTGACCCTCCTGGTGGATGAGGGAAAGGCTGTTGATGTAGTCTACCTAGACTTCAGCAAAGCCTTTGACACGGTCTCCCACAGCATTCTCCTGGAGAAGCTGGTGGCCCATGGCCTGGACAGGTACACTCTTCACTGGGTTGAAAACTGGCTGGATGGCCGGGCCCAGAAAGTGGTGGTGAATGGAGTGAAACCCTGTGGCTTAACCACATGTATCCTTTGTTAGGAATATCCAAGTCTTTCGGCAGCTTAGTAGAAGCACTCCATTGTTTCAAAACCATTCTCTGATTTTGTGGGTACCTGCAATATATTTAGAATATGCTTTAGTTCACATGATTTTTAATACTGTGTTCTGCAACACATTCCCCATTTTGTTTCCAGCTACTTATGTTACATTACATTACATTACCAGGTTTTTTAAATTTTAGCCCCTCCATAGATGATTTTTTCTGAAAATCTGGTAACTGATTTTTATACTTCTGTTGAAATTTTACCTGTTCTGAAAAAGTGACTTTTAATCTCTGTGGTCTCTATTTTCAATAGTATTTAGGTCTGAAAACCCTTTCTTTTTTGTGAAATGAGGATGATGGCATTTTCATATTTAACACATACACACACATATATATATATTGCCTGATAAATGCATGAACACTGAATGGAAATTGGTAATATTAAAATAGATAGTTATAAGAAACGGTAGGAAAAACTTGATGCATAGGGTGTTTTTTCTGCAGTTTTACACTGGCACATCTATGCTGAGACCAACACCATTGGTCTACTGTAATTAGAAAACAGTTTTGCCCAGAGTTGGCTTGCTACAATTATTTGTTCGCTTCTAGTAGCGTGCAAACTACAACAGTTGCAATGCAAACACAAAAGAAGGCACAACTGATGCCGCAGAAGTGTGCGATCCAGGCTTACGCTTTTGGCAGCCATTTCCCTTATAAACAGCCGCGGCGTCGGCGGAATACAACGGGCACGGGCAATCAATCCTTGTGTTTGGCTCTTGGGAGCTACTGCCTCACCTCTGGTGGCAGTGGGCTTTTGCAAGTGCTGTCCAACCCGTATCTGGCAAAATGAGCCGGATTTGCTAAATCACTTGGATAACTTGGATAATCACTTGGATAACTTGGGTCTGGAAGCGGGCACTGGTTCATAGCCTTACCTGCCATTTGTTTGACTTTCACTGGAACATCTATAGCGGGTGGAGCAGAGGTAAACTGAAAATGAATTGGAGCAAACGAAATTTACCTACAGTATCAGCAATTTAAAACGTATCCATTTCTCTCGTGCTCTGAGCACATCTGTGCTTACTGCTAAACCACTACCAGTAATAAATCGGAATAAATTCTGCATTTTAAATAGCATATTGATGTGGCCAATAAGTCAGCATGACTCTCTGTGAAGAGCTCTGTGTCACAGTACTTCTGATGGCCCACCGAGGAAGAAGCCCAAGTCACCTGGATCACTTTGGTCACCATGATTTAGGGTCATGTCATGACATCATTAGTCACACCATTGACAGTAAATTACACATAATTAAATTCTTTGTAACTGGTAGAATTTAGATTAAAATATTTTGGGTGCAAAGAGCTTTTTCAAGTTCCAGGTACTCTGAATTTATCATGTAGCTACATAAAATAAAAATAGTATTTGTTCAAAATGCTGTTTACTAAAACCAGTACTTACTGAGAATGTTTTGTGGCTATAGTTTAGCCATATTTAATACTTAAAACCAGTGTTGATACACTGTGCTTCTGTGGTTGTTGGAAAGTATCTGAAGATCTCCGTGAACTTTACAGATCTTTAGAAGGAAAACTCAGTTTTGAGTTACAGTTGGAAGTTTTATTTTCCTTACTTGGAATTCAGCTCAGCAGAGAGAACACGATGGTTCTTTCGCATTCGTTGTAACCCAAAACTATTCTCTAAAGAGCTTCTTAGGAGTTTGAAAGAGAGTACATACCGAGGTGAACAGCTGTGGAAAACTGCAGAAGATAAAAATAATTCAGAGTCCCCTCACACAGTCCCTCTGTAGATTATACAGCCAAACCCAGCATTACACTGTGATCTTTCTGAATATCAGCTAGTGATTAAAAGCAGATTGATATATTTTTAACTGGATTTTATATCAGTTCAAGCTGTGTTTCCCATTGTTCTCACTTTTTGACTTCTAGTATCTGAGTTCTTTCTAAATTTGCCTGCCATTATTTCAAGGTATCTGCAAGCTGCAGCATTTGACATATACTTTCAACGAAAAAAAGGACTACCTCTATTTTCCTTGATCTATAATTGAGAGAGTATTTAGAAAACATTGTAAACCCCTTCTATATTTTTCTCTCTCAGTATGCTACCTTTTTAGAAAACCTCCGTATTAAAAACACAATACATACTTCAGGCGTCCGGGGACTGAATCTTCAGGCTTGTAATCTAGGCTGTATGATGGGTAATTGAGAACAGTTAGTGGTTAAGTACTGGGTAAGTCCAATGGCTACTCAGCAGAATATTTCACTAGTCACAACCTCTCCTATGTTTATGTGACCGAGTGTGTTGCAAACATTTCAATTTACATTAGGCCCACCATCTCATGATGGCCTGGCACTTGGCTTCAAGCACATTCCAAGGAGCAGCACAGCATCTCGAGTTACACAGGAGTGGTGTATTGCCTACCTCAGTCTCAAGCTGAGGCTTTAGCTCCTTTTCCCATGTTACCATAAATTAAGCTTTATGTGAAATGACTCAGCAGCATGCTCCTCAGCTTTCTTCAGTGCTTCTGAGACATGATTTATACCAGCAGTGTATGAATGAATTTTTGTATCTACCTTCCTGGCACTTGAGCTCTTGAATTTCTCCTCTGTGTGACGAGCTCCATGCTTTAATACACAGGTAAAGAAGGAGAGCAGGCATTTTACTTCCTTGCCCTTGAAAAGATTTGGGTACAGCATCAAATCCTTGAGATTTATTTTAGTTTGATACAGTGTAGCCCAAGGCTGGGAGAACTGCAGCCCCTTTACCTGAGGCACACAGGAAATGCAAAGGCACAAATCCCAGCTCCTTCACCCTTATTTAATGTCTGACCTGTGACATTCCTGAAAGCTAAGTTTTCAGAGTTGTACTGTGTTTTTAAGTCTGGGAGGGATAATCCTCCTTCCAGGACCAGCTTTTCTAGGAGCTTTAGGCATGCCTGTGCTTATCTCCCTGCTCACACTCTGGCAGTCATTGCTGTGTTTCAGGCCGATTGAAGATCAGGCGATCTGCTGGTGATCGGCGTCTCCAAAATGCTGCCAGGGAAGCTGGGTTAGTGTTCATGTAAACCGGCATGTAAATAAGAATTTGCTTTGTGTATGTGTGCGTGCTTTGAAAAAACAGCAAAATGTTAAAACTTAACATTTCTAAGTAAAATACTGGACAGCTTTTGCATCTGCTACCTTTGTGCTCCCTGAACAAAGCTAGGACTGCAGAAAGCAAGGCACCTCCCTGGCTGAGAACCATCTTGAGCTCTGTGGAGAGCATGATCATCAGCTACAGCGAGAACGGGGCCGAGGCACAAAGCGTGCAGGTTTGGTAAGACAGAACAGACACTCATTTAGGGGTTAATATAAACTGGTACTGCTTAGACCACTATTGAGGAAATGGCAATTACATCAGAATGGGAGAACTGTTATTGACAGAGGTGACGAGTAATGAGTACAATAAATAGTAAGAGTCCAATGGATTGTTTTGAAAACATAGAACTTCTTAAATAAATGGGCATAAATAAAGACTTTGTCACTGCCTGGCAAAAGGAAGTGCCAAAAGCAGGGTAAGCTTTATCTTTCTGTTGGTTCTATCAACATAATCCAATAGTGAACTATGAGTTCACTGTGAGGGTGACAGAGCACTGGCACAGGCTGCCCAGAGAGGTTGTGGAGTCTCCTTCTCTGGAGACATTCAAAACCCAACTGGACGTGTTCCTGAGTGATGTGCTCTAGGTGGCCCTGCCTTGGCAGGGCGCTGGACTAGATGATCTTTCAAGGTCCCTTCCAACCTCTAAGATTCTGTGTGATTCTGTAAGTTCTTAAGAAAATAATGTGTGTTGATACAAACCAACATCAAAATAAGCTATTTAAATCTAGGCAACTGCCAGTTTGCACAGCTTGTTTAAAGGATACTTCACAGGGCTGATTCGAAACATGCAGCGTGACTGCTGTTGGAAGGCGGATGTGATCTGTAACCGCAAATCTGGTTATCTTCAAATAGTTGCCTGAGCTGCTAACTTATTTCACTGGTTAGGTCATTGAGCAGCAGCCATTTCCTAGCAATATGTCAATATTCTACAAGAGCGTTTTGGAAAGCATTTTAAAAACATTTGATTTGGCTTCATCCCTTCTGTTTGCTGCGGTGATACAGCTGGGTGGAGGATGCTCAAAGCATGGGGAGCTGGGCCTGCGAGCCATCATCTCCCCAGCTGCGACGCTCCGGCATTTATTGCCACATCGCCATCCCCCATTTTAGTAGTTTCTTCTCAGAAGCAGTCCATGTGAGCGGGGGCTGTGTTTGTTTAAAAATTTATCAATTACAAAATCTTATCAGTGATGCTTCTAAAAGGAATTATATTCCTAGGTGTGCCTGCATTTCCAACGAGGTTCCCCAAACCTGCTGCCATAAAATTTGCCGCTTTTCAAAAATACTGCAGTGTGTCATTAAGCGATAGGACAAGGGGCAACGGGTTCAAGCTGGAGCATAGGAGGTTCCGGGATAACATAAGGAAAACCTTTTCACTATGAGAGTGACAGAGCACTGGCACAGGCTGCCCAGAGAGGTTGTGGAGTCTCCTTCTCTGGAGACATTCAAAACCCCACTGGACACGTTCCTGAGTGATGTGCTCTAGGTGGCCCTGCCTTGGCAGGGGGGTTGGACTAGATGATCTTTCGAGGTCCCTTCCAACCTCTACGATTCTGTGATTCTGTGATTCTGTGATTTTACTTCATCTTGCTTGGGGTTTGATGCTTCACATGCAGATATTTACTTTTACCAGGCCTCTTCACTGAAAACAGTTAGAATAACAGAGAACAAATCTCAGTCCCTCCTCACCAGTGCGCACAAGATCAAAGAGAGAGGAAAAGGGGGTCGCTGGCTGCCTGGGACGGTGATTCCTCCTGGACGTTGGCATCTTACTGGCTGCTTCTCAGGTAGTTTTTTTCTGCGTTATTTGCAAACTTTCCCTGATGCGGCCAGTGTGTGACCTGTGACGCACACCCGGTGCACGTGTCACGCAGTAGATGCCAACACAGACTTGTATCTTTGGCCTTTTGATCTAAAACGGACCATCTGCGATGGGATTTTAAATATACAAATACTCAAACAGTCGCGCAGGGAGCTCCGGGCCGCGGTGCAGGCACGGTACCGCAAAGCCCCCAGGCTGGGCTCCACCGCCGTACCCTCGGCCCGGCCCAGGGCAGCCAGCACCGCTCAAAGAGCTCCTGCTCAT
>VWZZ01002920.1:66260-121246 GCA_013399095.1 Psophia crepitans
GGTTTGGTTCGTGTGAGGGTGCCCTTCGGGAGAGGAGGGGAGCGAGCGGCGCTGGCCCCAGGTGGGCGGTTTTGTGGGTGCACAGAGATGGTGGTGATGGGTGGAGGCTGCGGTTGAAGTTCAGGTCCCTCTGCTCTTCGTAGCTGCTGTGGTGGCCCATGAGCCCTTTTGGGGTCACCAGTTGGAAGGAGGTCAGTGGCAAGCTGGACAGGATCGTACAAGCAAGAACGTGGGATGTACAGGCCACTATGGGAAGATGCGTTTGAAAGGGCAAAGAGCTGGGATGTGCCTGCTGGGGATGGGCCAGGCGAGACCTCTGTGGTGGCTGGGTTCGGTTTGCAGTGGTTCGTGTGCCCTGTTGGATCCCCACCACATTCTTCCAGTGCTTCTCCAGGGCGATGACTGGGAGCTTTCTGGTCCAAAACAGAAGACTCTGAGGATATTCGGTTAGCCTGGCACACGGGAGTGTATATGGTATCGCAGTGTCTCACAGTATTTTGTGATTTCCTGCCCGTTTCTGTACATTTCCTATGTCTTCTGCAGGCTCAAACCTACTAGAATGCAAACTTTTCTGAATCATTATCTTTGCCAGAAATCTAAGAATTATCAGGCTGTGCTTGCATAGATTCTATTTTTGCATAAGTTACCCGTGAATAAATGTGACCCGTGTACAGTGAAGTGTCTGGCTGCTTCCCTGCTGTTAGTCTGGGATCAGGAAGCCTCAATAGAGGGATCAGGAGATTGTGAAGGGTGCTGATGCTGCTGACAGCTTATTTGTTTTTTCTCGCTTCATTCGTTGCCACTGCTCAACGTATTACTTGGAAAGAAAAAGCAAAATGCAGTTTCAGTAATCCTGGTAATCTTCCTTGTGCTTCAGGGAAAATCTACAGCCTTAGGGAAATAACCGTCCTTCAAAGTAAGCTCAGCTCCTTCTCTGGAGCCAACTGTACTTTACTGTGCCAGTAATGCCGCTTCACTTCACCAGCACCTCTCCAGATAAAGTGTGGGATGCGGTAGCTGGCTGTTTAGTGGGCGTTGGTGCCTTTCCAGTGAGAAGCCACAGCAAGGACAGTGAATTCATTGGTGACTGACGGTCTCGGAAAATAAGTCTTAGCTGCAGATGTGAGGACACACAAAGCAGCATCCTCACGTCTCATTTTACAAATATGCGACAATTGGAAAACCAGCCATGTGTTCAGAAATGTGCTTCTGATTTCCCCAGATACGTACGGAGGCTTACTTGTACGAGCTGAGTTCTACCAGCAGATTTCTGAACTGAGGCAGGGCACCTGGAGGGCCTTGCCTGGTGTTGGCTCTCCTTTCATTCCTAGCTCCTTACTGTTTGGCTCTGAAGTATTTGGGGTAGGAGCAAGCTGTACAGTGTTTATCTCTTTTGGTCCTCC
The DNA here is from genome assembly GCA_013399095.1 of Psophia crepitans. Taxonomy (NCBI): domain Eukaryota; kingdom Metazoa; phylum Chordata; class Aves; order Gruiformes; family Psophiidae; genus Psophia; species Psophia crepitans. The sequence continues at coordinate 67,664 of VWZZ01002920.1, forward strand.
AAATATCGGTAAATAAATAATGATGATGATAGCCTAATCTAACTTGAGTATTTATATGGCCATCTTAATTTCAAAAAGGTGTAGAAAGGTATTAAGACAATGGAAATTTAGGACATTTTTGTGTCCTCTAGGTTAATGGAAGAAATATTTTTGAGTATTTGTCGTAAGATCTTTAGTGTTCCCAGCATACAAATTATTCAGTCAATTTATCCTAAAATTAGGCTATTAGAAATTGCATTTGTTACCTGTTGTGGTTTTTTTTTTAAAGTTTGTGAAGGTGCTTACCAGCATCGGTTTAGTCAAACGCTACTATGAAATGGTCTAGAAAATACTCCGGATGTTGAACTAAGGGCAGTTTTGTTTCTTCTTCAGCTTCTGAAAATGTTTTTGAGGTTTCAAATTATTTTTCTGTATTTCCAAGTAGAAGGTAGTAATACAGCTCTTCTTGTTACCAGGCTGTTGACGAAGTTGTAGTCATCATGACTGTCACATAAATTAACTAATGTGCCTGTTTATTCTTAACTTTTTTTCCCATCAGTACTTGCATTTTTATTTCCATGTCCATAAAATGATTTGCATTTTTAACTCTGAATGTAATTGCCTAGTCATCTGCTGTTAATTTGGTAAATTCCACTAACGGAAACTAATTTTGCTTAGTCGCAAGGAATCTGCAAAGTCAATCCTGCAAAACGGCACGGTCTGTTCACTGCTATGTTCTGTTCTCTGCTTAGCATAAATGTTTTCTTAATTGTATGTTTATTTTTGGCAAAAAATGCCTCTTTATCCAAGATGGGATGCTTTGTCAATTGCTGCAAAATACCACTCTTGGAGGTTTTCATAGAACCTATTATGTTATTAGTCTTAACATCTTAATTATGCTTTTGTGTGTATAATAAAATTTTTCAGGAGCTAATTTAAATATTTTCCATCCTTGCCTAGGAGCAGCAGTATTTGTGCAACAGAAAGTGAATGCTCTGTGTAGAGGGCTGTCTATTTTAAGGGGAAAGTTTGCCAGAAGGAAAAAAAAAAAAGATGGAACAAAGATCACTCAGTAAAATATTTGAGGGATTCGAGGCCCTGGGACTGTTAGGAGGCTCAGTATGTTGTGGAAGTGATGTGTACGGTCTTTGAAGGAAAGTTTGACATCATTTCCCTAGTGATATCTAGCTGCTGGCTGCTTCCCAGAATATTTTAGCAGGCAAACAGGCACAAGCCTTTTTTTTTTTTTTTTAAATTATTTTTTCCAGTGCTGCCTTTTATCTGAGGGGAAAAAAAAAAGTCCTTTAAATTATAAAAGGAATTTGAGAAAATGGAAGCAGTAAAAGCTTAAAAACAGGCATGGAGCTTTTGAAATGCTTCCTGCTGTGTGTTTATACGTTGCTTAAAACAATTAAATAACAGCAGCAATTCAGGCATAGCAGAGCAGGGGCATTGTCTGGATTTAAGGCAGTCAGACTAATCACATAAGCGAATGTGTGTGTTCTGCTGTAAGAACGCTGCTGCTTTCTGTGGAAAACTTTATCATTTTAGCATCATTTCGTTTACCTTTCAAATGTTGATGTATTATCACAGTGGAGATCATTTAGCTAGCTGTCTTCATTCTTGATCTGGCAAACTTAACTCTTTAAAGCTTGTCTATATTTTGATTTTTTATGTCTTAATGCCGTTAGAGCTGGGAATGTGGAGAAGAAAATAAGTAACCAGGTGGAGGAAACAAATAACCGGTTGGCAAATCTCTCAACTATTACTTGAAAAGACATCTTTTTTCCTCGTCTCCCACAGAGAATCCCCAACCATGATGTCTCACACAGCAAAGCTTATCAATCTCACGTAATTTTTGTGGTGGTACTCACCAAAATCAATATGCTGAGATCCTACTGTGGGAGCAGTCATCCTTTCATATCTTGAATAGTGTTTAATTTTTCTTTCTCATTAGTAATTTTCCAGTGCTGCTTATAGTATTAGTGTGTAAAGTAGCCATTTGTAGTTACGGGCTTCAGTTGCCTGTAGTGTGTATACGTCGCAGACTGGTAGAATGTGTTTCAGATAGACAGTGAGCAGTGAACAGAAGGAGAGCTGGGTTGAAGTCTCAGATACATTTAGATTTGCCCCTTGTCTTACCCACTGTCTCGCAATAAAGTTGTGCTAACAGGGCAAGGGGGAGACAAGGTATGGTTAAACTTAAAAAAAAAAAAAGGGGGGGGGATGATGGCTAAATGAACTGCTAACGTTTTTGCTCACTTTTCCCTCTGTAGCTATGACAGGGGATCCACGTTCAATGTGTATGTGGGAAAAGGACAACTTATTGCTGGGATGGACAAAGCTCTGGTCGGCATGTGTGTGAACGAGCGGCGGTTCGTGAAGATTCCCCCCAAGCTCGCCTACGGCAGTGAAGGCGTCTGTAAGTGCAGCGCACGGCCAGTGAACAGCTGGTTGGGCAAGTGATTCAGCAGGGCAGATAGAAAGCGGAGTCACAGAAGGGACGAAATTGCAATTAGTGAGTTTCAGAGAGGTTTGTCCCTGCTCAGGGGTGTTTGTCAAGCCTATAGCCTAGCTAATCGCTCCAGGCTTCCTCTGCATGCTGAAGGAAGAGCTGTTGACTGCAGAGGACCTTCAGCAAATGAATATTCTACACAAGTTAACTATTTATTTATACCTGCCTCGCTTTTAAATAGTAGTTGTGTTTGGCATTGCAGTGCTGCACAAGGTTTTGTCAGTGCCAAAAGCAGCTTTGTTCTGCAGACTCGGAGGCGACAAATGCTAAATCAAGAGCAGTTTGCCTGATGGACATGTTTGATAACAGTTCCTCCTGCCAGATTCTCGCCCCCCCTTATGTAGCTGTGACAGTGACAAGGGGACAGGGGGAGATAAACAGAAGTAGTAAGTTGTACATAGAATCATAGAATCATTAAGGTTGGAAGAGACCTCAAGGATCATCTAGTCCAACGGTCCCCCCCCCACCTATTACCCCCTAAACCACATCCCTAAGTACCACATCCAACCTTTCCTTAAACACCCCCAGGGACGGTGACTCCACCACCTCCCTGGGCAACCCGTTCTAATGCCCAGCCACCCTTTCATCCTGGATTTTATTTAGGGAATGTGTAGATTGGTTCCCTTTTCGCTGCTGTCCTGTAGAAAAAGGGGAATAAAACTGGCCGTGTTGTTTTGGTTTTGCAGCTGGTGTGATACCTCCCAATGCTGTGCTCCATTTCGATGTGCTTCTGATCGATCTCTGGAACTCAGAAGACGAAGTGCAGGTTCAGACTTACTTCAAACCTGAGAAGTGTCCTCGGACAGTCCAGGTGTCTGACTTTGTACGATACCATTACAACGGAACGTTCTTAGATGGGACCCTCTTTGATTCCAGGTACGCAGTTGGGTTGTGTGTCCTTGTGTTTGTAACAGCTTTCTGATGTCACTTTAAACCATCACTTCCTCCCCCTTCACTAGCATAACAATTCATGCTAATTGCCCAGAAAGACAAGAAATGAAATACAAGTGTCAGTAATTCATTGAGGGATTATGGGACAGCAGTATTGACTCAGACCAATAAAACAGTACATTATTTCTGCACGAGCATTACCAGCCCAGATCCTTTCATTTCTTAAATTTCATTCCCTGTGTCTATATTACTATTTATTAGAATCGTAGAATCGTAGAATCGTAGAATCATTAAGGTTGGAAGAGACCTCAAGGATCATCTAGTCCAACTGTCCCCCACCATCTATTACCCGCTAAACCATGTCCCTAAGTACCACATCCAACCTTTCCTTAAACACCCCCAGGGACGGTGACTCCACCACCTCCCTGGGCAACCCGTTTCAATGCCCGACCACCCTTTCCGAGAAGAAATTTCATGTGCAGTTGTACACAAAAACAAGGACTGACTGTCAGTTAATAGTTTTTATAACCACTGCAGCATAGCTGTTCAAGTTAGATACAAGCTTTATAAACTAAGCAGAATTCGTGATGAAATAGAGCTACTAACACTTTCATACTGAGATTTTAAGTTCATGGCATGTGTACTTCACTAAAGTTCTATGGAAAATGATGCTTTAATAACAACTGCCATTAGGTTTGTGAACCACTTTTCAAAACCTCTGTTAGGTTCCTGAAATAGCTAAGCGCTCTGGAAATCACTACCCAGCCAGCCCTTGGTAAATCAAGGAGCCATATTGTTTGAGCAGCAAGTTGTGAGTTGTATTGTGCATAGCATGTCGCTTTTGAAGATTAATATTGTTCTTTCCTGTGGCTGTCTGAGGTTTGGTTATGGTTTGGTTTTGATTTTGCTTTTTTTTTCTTAACTTTTAGCCATAATCGGATGCGAACTTATGATACCTATGTGGGAATTGGGTGGCTGATTCCTGGTATGGACCAGGGTCTCTTGGGAATGTGTGTAGGAGAGAAGCGCATTATCACAATACCACCTTTCCTGGCTTATGGAGAAGAAGGAGATGGTAAAAGTCGCTCTTTTTATTTAAATCCAAGTCATCCATGTTTTAAAACAAACTTGTACTTTGAGTATTTTAAATTTATGGGCAACATTATTACCGATTTCAGACAGATTGAACAAAATTGATGGCAAGAGAGGTTCAAAATGTATTATGTACAGGGATGGACTGTTTAAAGTAAAGATTTTTTTTACAAATTTAACCACTAGGTTGCTTAACAAACATATTGTTGATACAATTGTAATCTTTATAGGCTGAAATTTTATTCATTCAGAGGATATAACTTGTGATTAATATCTAGTGGCTCCAAAAACTGGAAGTCAGATGACTGCATAACTCTTCCAATGACTGCTACAGACAGCAGAAATAACTTGAAAAAAGAAAATGTGTTTTTAGTTGCAGTTTTGTTCTTCCCCCGCCCTGCCCCCAACCAATGCCCTAGTAATAACTACAAGATGAATTGATTGTCCTGTAAGACTGTATGCAGCCTGCAGGTCCCCACGTTAAATGAGGGAGCAGTTTGGGCTGCTTCCTTAAATTCTTTCTCTGCCCTAATGTTTAAGTATGTGTCTGTAGTGTACAAGGTTTCATACCCCTTCCATGACTTCATTGTCATTAACTCCATGGATGTTATCTCCATGGATAACAAAACTTTGTGGAGTTAGGTTTTAAAATTTTGCGGAGATCTTGAGCTCAGTGGTTCTCCGTCAAAGCGACCCACACTGTCATTGGTGCTGGTGGAAAGGTACTTTTTTCACTGAGATACTCAATTTGCCCTTCTTCCACTTCCATCGTGTGGCCTCCTGTTTTGATATTAACGGGATGGGAAGAGCGGATATACCAAATTTGTATTCTGGTGGTTATTTTATGCACTTTCATTAGGTCTATTGGAAATACCAATAGACTAAACCGTGCAGCTTAGATGGAGCTGGTGTTTATTGACCAAGATGGATGTTGCTGAAGAAACTGTTGGGTTTGGTGAGGCAGTGCCATCACAATAGGAACAGAATGAAATAACTGAGTTGGAGAACTAAGTGACAAACCCACACACGAAACAGAAAATGACTGACTACTAGCAGAGTACGCTAATTTATTTTGGGAGGGGAGGTGCCTGATACTTGGCAGTAGGTTACTTTTCTTCAACAAACATGTTTAAGCTCCTTCTAAAACACCTGCTCTTTCTTACCGATTTTCTGCTCTAACACTCCTGTAGGTAAGGAGATCCCTGGCCAAGCTTCTCTCGTCTTTGATGTGGTTTTGTTAGATCTCCATAACCCCAAAGATGGGATTTCTATTGAGAACCAGCATGTGCCTGAATCTTGTGAGCGGAGGAGCCAGACAGGAGACTTTCTCCGATACCATTACAACGGCACACTTTTAGATGGCACATTGTTTGATTCCAGGTAACGGAACCATTCGGCCCTACAGATCCCGTTTCCAGTTTGGCTTGTCTTTCCTGTCTGCAGTGTACCCAAATTTTGACATTTGTGAGTGGAGCTGAAGTCTTTTCATCTTAAAACAAACACCACCCACCTCCTAGAAACTTTTTCAGTATGGGAAGGAAGACAGACATATTTTGTATTATGGCAGTACCACAGACGCCATCTAGGGGCGGTGATCCACCTGGTGAAGCTATCTATGCTTTCAGCACGCATGCCTGAAGACTCTGCCCCATAAAGTTTATCTGCCAAATAGATAATACTCCTGGAGAGAGAGAAAATAAATATGATTCCCATTTGATGTCCCGAGTCAGTGAGCTCGTGCGTAGTTTGAGGTTAGTCTCAGGACAGGCTTTCCCTTTGTACCTGAACGCAGTTTGCCTTTTGAAGGGTCGTGTCTTTCAGGACTGAATTCAGCAACAGTGTCTCTGATAAAGGAGGAGGGATTGTGTCACTTCAGATTCAAAGCTCTTTGGGCACATGGGCCTCAGGTACAGAATTATATGATGAATACACTTCCCTTGTAGCTTCCTGTCACTTTTGTTTGCTCTTTAACAAACAGTACTTTACTTCCCCACTCCAGCTTTCAGGCTGGCACAAGGAGCTAAAATGAGTTGAAAATGAGCCACTGTAAAATGTTTTACCAAATAAACTAATGAGAATTTTTGTCATACTTCTACAGCTGCTGCAAGCTGAAGATCAGGATCAGTTTGCAAACATTAGCTGAGTAGTAGTACACCATGTGTGCTACTTTCCACGAGGTCTAGTCAGGGAATTGTATCTTGTGTAATTGAATTGGGATGCGGTAAGGTTCAGAGTCAACCTTGACCTCCCCGTTCAGTACCCAGCTTGGTGGGAGGACAGAGGGCAGGAGACCTGCATCAACAGCCATCACTGCAGACCTCAATTTACAGCTTAGGAAAACTTGGAAGTTAAGACCTTTGAGCTTGCCCACAGTGCACCTGCCTAGAATGTCTCTTTTTGAGATGTAAATGAGTATTGTCTGTAGTAATTAAGCGATTTTTTAAAATGGCTGTAGTACTTACATTAGCATTGTTGTCAAGAAATAGTAATAAACGCTGTGTAGACAGCAGCCTCTACAGCGTTCAAAAGTGCTGACAGTTGTTAGGCGGCTTGTTAGTGTTGTGTCCTGGCTTCCTGCAGAATTTACAATAAAGACCAATCTCTAACAAGTATCGATGAAGAAACAGAGCAGCTGACAACAGTTATTGAAAACCTTGGAGTTGGCCGGGAAAAAATTTCCCAGTGGTGCAGGGAACATGCCCAGAGCACTGTGAATGGCTCCATCGAGAGCTCTGATAGTATTTTCTGTCTTTTTTTATTTTTTCCCCCCCTCTACAATATTGAGCTGCAGAACTGCCCCTGGGCAGCTCAGCCAGGGCTATCTGGGCTCAGAGCAGTTGGATAAACCTCCGAATTCCATCAGGGTCTGTATTGGTCTTGCTCTTTCCCAGACTTACCTCGTAAAGATGAATTAAAACCTTTCTGCCTTCCCTTCCTTGGGTTGTGCCTTCACGTAGCATGCCTTGGAGAAAGACGGAAGACAGGCACGTCCTTGTGATGAACATGATTTTGTTGTTGCAGGCCTGTTTTATTCTGTCATGAGGTATTGAAGCCGATTCTCCAACCTACATATAAGTGATGGGCATAGTTTGGAGGGGAGGGATAGCACTGATACTGTTGTGTTGTCATGACTCATTTTAATGCCGTGCATCTCAAGAATACCTATTTATCCCACCTCCTGCTTGGAGGAGTTGAACTACATAGCTGTGGTTGCAAAATGAGATGGTCTGAAGGGTGTCTCATGGAAGGGAACCTAAACTTTATCTAGTTGATAAGCACTTTGAGTTGGGGTGGGGAAAATTTCAAGGAAAAAAATCGATTTTTTCCATTATTTACTAAAACATGGGTTTTGTTTAGTTTAAAATACATAAATAAGTGAGATTTTCTGTCAAGATGCAGTAGAAATGCATGTGCAAATTACCTGTGCCATAGCCAGGGACCCAGTACTGGTTAATAACTGTCACGTGCATCGCTGTCTGATGAAACTTCATGGCCTGGATTGACCGAACGTGGTGATTGCGTTGTGCCTCTCCGGTGCTAGCTAATGACCGTGTGTTTGACCTTAACTGGTGTAAGAATTGTGTTGCAGACCTGTTGCAAGATTCTGTGTTTTCTGGAAGTACACCTGACACTGCTAAAATGCAAATATTTTCCATAGCTATTCACGAAATCGTACATATGACACCTATATTGGGAAGGGTTATGTGATCGCTGGAATGGATGAAGGTTTGCTAGGTGTGTGCACTGGTGAAAAGAGAAGAATAATAATCCCCCCTCATCTGGGATATGGAGAAGAAGGAAGAGGTGAGCTTGACTTTTCATTCAAGTCATCTATAATAAATGATGTTTCCTTTATTGTTTAGTGCATCTGTGTGTAGTTGAACCATATAAAATGTTTGTTCCCTCTTTTTTGGCATTTGAAAGGCTTATGAATTAGTTCATTATTTTGTGGGCTTTCAACTGACAGAGTTACACCTGGAATTCGCAAAATCATTTTAATTAGATAAATAGGCAGGAGAATAGGAATGCAGAACAATCTCACGTGTATTTGGTGACCTGAAACTATTTGGATAATTACAGGCAGGCTGGTGCTGGGTGACCTGAACTCATTCAGATGATCAGTGTTTGAGACAGCCTGGTACTTGGATGCCAGGAGCTCTGCAGTGTGAGATCTTCCTGCCTGTGTGTCTTGACAAGCTCTCTGTGCTAGGGGAATTCATTGTGTTAAGATTTCTTCCCCGTTTCCTTTGGGAAAACTCATTATTACCTAAAAAGATTGCTGTGAGAGGCTGAATATGATAACCCTTCTAGCCAATGAGTTTTACGGCTGGTGTTTCAAAGGTACCTCCTGGGATGTTACTTGGAAAAAGTGAGTTAGAAGAAAAGCCTCTCTTCTGGGAATGCAAATTCTGTGCTGTTGATCTGGGAATTAGACTCCTCCAAAATCAAAAGCCACTCCCTGGGTCTGTATGTGCCTGTCAATCCTGGTAATGCGATTGCTCGTTATCCTGGGAAGGGGAGCAAGAAGTTGCCTGCTGCCAGGGCATTTTAAGGAAACGTAACCTCTTAGACATAATGGCATTCCTTAAAGCATGAGGAGTCCTGTGAGAATTTTGATGATCAATAATGAATTGGTACATGACACACAAATCAGTCTTTTAGGGTGGTCATGGGAAACACATTGCGATTGCTTCATTTCTGCATAATTTTCAAATTCAGAATAATTGAATTTTTTTCCTTCCCTGTTGAGCTGAGTGTGTGATTAGTGCTTTTCCACTGGTTCTTTTTCCTGCACTGAATGCAGCTTGCTTCTGTGATATGCAGAGGAGATACAATCCTCTAATTCTGAATGAAAAGAGCAAAACAACTCAGCGGATGCAGGAAAACAACTCACCCCTACAGGGTGCAGGAACTGGTCACCCTAACCCTGTTTGGGTTCTTCTTTCTCTACTTGCCTAATTTGCCTCCTATTTAGGTAAGATTCCAGGATCTGCAGTGCTGGTCTTTGACATCCACGTGGTTGACTTCCACAACCCCTCAGATTCGGTCAGCATCACTGTTAACTACAAACCTTCCAACTGTACCGTACTGAGTAAGAAGGGAGATTACTTGAAGTATCACTACAACGCTTCGCTGCTGGATGGTACTTTGCTAGACTCGACGTAAGTAGATCGCCTGGTAAAGAAAATGTCCCTGGCGGCTGTGAAAGCAGAGTGAACTCCCCGCAGAGCGGGCTGGCAGGGAATAAAGGATTTTTAAGTCACAAATTGAGTAATTAGAATGTATTTTTCTGTCTGCCTGCCTCAGATATATAGGAGGAGGAAAAGAAAAAGACAATCTGTCGTAGCATGGTGAGAGAACTGGGAACAAAGAGGATGCAGGAGTGTGTTGGAGAGGAGTGTAAACACTACAGGTGCAGTGATGAAACAGGGTGTCTGCATGGCAGCCTGCTTAAATGGGCTCAGTCAGGTGTCTGGGCCAGTCCTGCTGGAACGACACAGGGCTCCGCGTGAACGAACCGCCCACGTGTGTTCAGTTTCTTGAGTAGGGTTTGCATTGCGCTGATTCAGTGCTCCAGAGGGACATCTGGTAGAGGTACTTGGTGTAGTCTTGTTAAAGCTAGTTTGATGTTTAGTGAATGGTGTTTTATAGTAAATGGTCACCATCATGTCTGTGCCGCACATGGGTGTGAGTTTTCATGTATTGTAGTGTGGCTGTAAGGGTCAGCGTGGAGAAACTCTCAGAGGGCTTCATCGTGACTGTGATTACAGTGTTCCTCTTGCTCCTTCCTGTTGACAGTAGGTTTATGAAGGAAGCAGAGCTTGCTCCCATCTGTCTCATACAGAGCCAAAGCGAGCCCATCGCACTCTGCTGCAGCTACAAGAATACTTCTCCTAGCTTATTTTCTGCCTTCATCTTTTGGATAGCGCAAGTCATGGAAATAATATTTTATTTTTGGACGGGAAGTTGGGAAAAGCTATTTTTAAACAGGTTATAATTAACATAGGAAGCCGCTCCGAGTTTTCACAGCGTACACAATAGCTTGCAGAGCTGAAAAGCTGGCTTACGTTGAAGCGCGTGATGTGATGCTGTAGGCACGTGTGTACACAAGTGACGTGTTTGGATTCTAAACACTGTTTATATGGCAAGAATGCTGAATTCCCATTTCTGTAGCAGGAACCAAGCGGTGTTGAGACTGCCTTATTCAAAGCCGTTTATAGAGAATCAAAGATCGTGAATCTTCTGCTCTTAATTTTAAGGCGTATCTCCTAGCCACTCAGTTGTTCTCCTTCCAAATAGTACTCTGTTGTACCAGCGTGTCCTGCAGTGGTACAGCCACGCCAAATAACCAGAGAAAGGAGACCAACCAACAGAAGAAAGGGTCCTGCTGTTGTGACACATACCAACTGAAATGTCTTAACACTGCTTTTAGAATCATAACCCACATTTAACTTCTGGGGTTTTAACTCGTGATAATTTCTAGATTTAGAAAGGAGCCACCAGCAGCAAGGTATGATTCAAAATATGGTTAAGTAGCGGCAGTAGTCTTATACGTCCAGGCTGTCTTGGTTACGTGACTACTACGTTATAGTGACTGATTTCGTTAAAGGGGTGGCTGATGAGTGTGAATGCACCCAGGTCCTTGTAGGTTGGTAATTCTGGGACAAATGCACTATCTGGAATTTTTACATCTGCTAACAAGTCCCAACTTTGTTAGTTAAAAATATGTGAAAGGCAAAAGCCCTTATTTTGAGATGATAAAATACTTCGGGCCTTAAACTGGCAGGATTTCATTCAAGCTGCCTATCACTTTAGTACCAGAGGACTTGTCAACAGTAGGGACACTTCTGTTTGGTGTTGGCTGGAACTTGCTACCTTGAGAACAACTTCAGGTAACTGCTTGGTAGAGCAGAGCATTGGGCATGAAGTTAATTTCTGGCAATGACACTAACACACACTGCTGTTTCTGTGGTAATTTTGAACAACAGAAATTCTCTTGTATATTTAGGGCTTTCGTTTGTTTGTTTTTCTCCCCGTCTTCCCCATCCCTCCAGACACAGCCTTGGCAAGACCTACAACATAGTCCTGGGATCGGGACAGGTGGTGGTGGGGATGGACATGGGCCTTCAAGACATGTGTGTCGGTGAACGCCGAACGGTTGTTATTCCACCTCATCTTGGTTATGGAGAAGATGGAGTTGGTAAGTGAATGAAACCTATTGCACGTCCACTTAGCATCTCTTGAGTAACTAAAACATAAGTATGCATGTTTTGTTACCTCCTGTGCATGAGGACATAAGGTGAGTGACTCTCATCTGCTTGAGTGGGATTTTTCTAGAGGTTTTTCATTTCATTGTTTCAGACAGCCCCCCATTCCCCAGTGAAATGAACATCCTGTGTCGCGCGCTAAGCCCTGCTGTTACCGTGGCCCATAGAAAGGCCATCGCGTTACAAAAGGGAACACGCCCCCACTAATGTCGCTTTGTCAAAACGGAAAGCTCCAGGCACTCTGGTGTTGCAGAGGGATGTAAACACTGCTCTGAGAGGGAATTGGGCACTCGCGCTTGGACGTGCTTGGACATGTTATAAAGAGGACAAACCTGAAGGGGACTGTTCAGCACTAACGGGTTAGAAAATACAAAGAAAACTCAAAATTCAGAAACTGTGTAAACTGAATGCAAGACGCGAAACAATGTATTGCTGCTTTTGAAACCCCGACACCAATGTATTTAGGGCTAGAGCATCGAGGCTTATAAATTCTTAATGGCAGGGCCAACAATAATACAAAGAACAACACAGAAGTGACAGGAACTCGTGTCTCCCTGTATGTGTGGTTGTCACTGGTCCTCTGCGTTAAAAATCGTGAGGGAAGGGAAGTCTTACTGGGAGGTCACGAAGATCCACACACTCTGATACGTATGGAGACAGTTGCATAAGTTGCTCTGTTCTTTCAGTAGCTCCAGAACGGTCTGTGCATTGTAAAAACTCTGCCAGGCATCACGTGCCAAGCTTAATGGAGAATTAATTTGTGATAAGGGATAAAGAAGCATTTTCATTCATACCTGTCTTCTATGAAAAATCAGTATTATGTATGCAACACTTTATACTATTATAAAATCATATATTTATAAATGGAAACTATCCTCATAACATAAAACATCTGCTGTGTCGAAAAAACAGTTATAAACATTCCTGTCGTAGGCATTTGCCGTCATTCAGGTTGCATTTGATATTCATGGTCCGTAACGCTGCGTGAGCGTCAGTGTTTGGTGTGTCCCTGGGTATCTGCAGAGACTGCTCCTTGCTGCTGGACAGAAGTTAGTGGTGACCTCAGTTTTCTTTGCCAAGAATAAATTAAACTCCTCCCCTGGTTTCATTGAGGTAACATCCCAAGCTGTTGCAGCGCTGTTGAGTCTGTCGGTAGCGCCTTGATACACAGTGTATCGGCGAGATGGAGGAAAAGTGATTCAGTCCCACAGTTTTACCTTTATGAGTAATAAAGACAGGTGCAGTTTTATTCTGAAAGCTTCCTTTGTGCTTTGATCACTCTGCGGAAGTGAAGAGGAAGATTTGGTGGGCTCGGGGTCACGGGGCTCGGGGTCACAGTAGAGAGGCGTATCTTGGGGCAGGAAGAGAAATTGAATTATGGATTAAAAGGAAATTTACCCTTCAGTGTCGGGATAAATACCCCTCTTTGCCATTTGTTGTGACAGAAGGAGAAGTGCCTGGTAGTGCCGTACTAGTTTTCGACATCGAACTGCTGGAACTGGTGTCTGGCTTGCCTGAGGGGTACATGTTTGTATGGAATGGGGAAGTCTCTCCAAACCTTTTTGAAGAAATAGACCAGAATCACGATGGAGAGGTTCTTTTGGAGGAGGTAAGCTGAAACAATGCCGTGATTTTTCTTCTACCACCGTCAATGCAGATGCTGAAGAATGGGGTGTCTACTCTTCTCCTTCTGACATGGTGTTTGTTGTCAAGTTAACAGGAAGGCAGCGTGTCAGTTAAAACATGCTTATTTAGCTTTAGAGGTAGAACAAAAAAAAAAAAAAAGTGGCCATAAAAGAAAACAGGAATGGCCGTACTGCTTAAGGTCATTTACTGTTGTGGTCTGCTTGGCCAAGAGCAGGGACTTAGGGCAGGGGTGTAAGAGGCAGAGTGAGCGTTCAACGATCCTTTGCTGTATCAGCCACAACAGTGTCTGTTAATTGGAGGTTTATGGTGAGCTCTTGAGCCAAAGCTGAGCCTGCAGCAGCACATCCCTGTGATGTGTGTCACATCACTTCTGGAGTCTCATCACTTCTGGAGCCTGGAGGCGCTGGTGGCTGCTCCTTCTGTGGGTGAATTGTGTGAACAAGCCTCCTTCCCCCTGTGTGCTTTTAACATCTGCGGTGTGACAATGTCACTGGGTGCCCTGACTGAAATCCACTTGTCTTTGCCACACCATTTCTGGTACTATAAACCTCCGTCAAGTTTTCTTCTGTGTTTTCACTTAACTGAGGAGTTCTATTTTTTTTTTTTCTCCAGTCTTCCTTGTCACCTCTCTCTGTTGTTCTGTTTTCTGTCCTTGCTTGTTGGAGTCGTGCTGCCTGCAGCTCTCTGGGTGCAGGCTGTGGACCTATGGAACAGCATGAGATGCCTTCCAGCGTTTTAACAAGCCAGTGGGGTAAAATCAAAATCTTGGTTTTGCTTTTCCCAGCACACTCTTCCCCCCATTTTCCTTTTTTCTCCATCTTCTCTCTTGTGTTTACCTCCACTTCTGTCCTTGCAGAGAAGAAAAGAGCTCCGATCAGTTTGGAGAATTGAGTGAGGTGGGATGTGACTGTTTATATCCACATCCTTCTGGTCACCTAGTGAAGAGGAGGAGAAGCCAAGGAGATGTGAGAGGATGCTTGACCTAAAAGGTCTAAGTGAATGTCAGCAGCAGCTCTCATTGCTGAAGCTTGTTCAGCAGGTAGAATCATAGAATCATAGCTCATAGAATATCCCGAGTTGGAAGGGACCCATAGGGACCGTCAAGTCCAACTCCTGGCTCCACACAGGACCAGCCCAATCAGAGCAGATGACTGAGAGCGTTGTCCAGATGCTGCTTGAACTCAGCCAAGCTCGGTGCTGTGACCACCTCCCTGGGGAGCCTGTTCCAGTGCCTGACCACCCTCTCGGTGAAGAAACTTTTCCTGATATCTGGTAATGCCAGAGAGAACAGAATTGGAAAAATTGTGTTTGATTGTGGACTTTCTGGTTTTGGCAAGCCAGCAGTATGACTTCTGCCTGTTGTTGTGTAATCACCACAAACAACTTCATCATATGTAGAAGGGAAAGGATTTTTAGGGAAAACTATCCTTGTCACCTTGCAGCCTTCTCCACCATGGAGTCAATGGGAAGGTGTAATGCCTGAAGCTACTTCAACAGCTCTCCTGGTACCCTGATACTTCAAGTCTCTTTTCTGTGTTTCATTCTTTGTTCTTGTGTGTTGCTTCTTGTAAGACGCAGGTGGATGTGTGAGCTGCTTGTATCAGTGCTTCTAGTGGGAGCTGCTTGTATCAGTGTGCGAATCCACGTCAATCTGTTCCTGTGTCACTCTGTTCAACTCTTATTCCCCCTAAAGTACAAAAAGGAACTTTGCTTGTTATGGGTCCAGGACCCACTGGAATGAGTGAGGAAATCCTTGTTGAGCTCCACGAAGAATGATTTAACCTCACCTGTCTCTCCTAATTGGTCCAATTTCGGCTATAAGCTTTATAGGATAATAACAGCGTACTTTTACGTACACTTAAGCAGTAAAATGCTAAACAGTCAACAAGAAATAAATGCTACTTTTGTAAATACTCTTCGGTTTTAAGTGGCTGTTTCACTGTGAGCTGTTCTGTTCTCCTTTCCCTCCACCTAGTTTTCAGACTACATTCAAGCTCAAGTCGATTCCGGCAAAGGAAAACTAGCTCCTGGTTTTGATTTCGAAAAGATTGTTAAAAACATGTTCACCAATCAAGACCGGGATGGAAATGGTAAAGTTACCGCTGAAGAATTCAAGCTGAAAGACCAGGAGGCCAAAGAGGAACATGATGAACTGTAAAGCCAAGGCAAAAAGATGAGTCCTGAGCTGACCTACTGTTCGAACGTCTGTACTGGAAGAGGTTTCGGCAAGCGTGTTTCCGACAGGTTAGCGCTGGGCTAGCTGGCCTGTGTCTGCCTGTGCCTGCGTGCTGCTAGGCTGTTAAAATAGGAAGAGATTTTTCAGTTTGGAATTGTTAGGTGAATTTGAAAGTAAAAAGCGTTAAGTGCCTCAAGGCAGGATGTACGAACGGATCAGAGCGTACTGCCCTGCGTGGTGGCCTGACCCACGCCGTCTGTTCTTATGCTAAAGGTTAGAAGTTGTCATTGAACCGTGCACAGTCACTTGGAGGGATGGCAGGGAGAAAACCTCCCGAGTGCTTTTCAGAGAGGTTTAAAAAACTTTCTGTACCTGAAGTATTTCTGCAGGAGAACAAACCAGAAAATACTCCCCATGAAAATAACCCGTAAAAATCGTGAGACGTTGGGCCCGATCCTTTCGGAAGGCCCGAGCGCTCTTTCCAGTAACCGAACAAACTCTTGTGAATATTTGCCAGCAGGAGCTCCGGTGTGCGAACTGCGGAGCACGCAGCTAGCTGCCATTGCAAAACGTCCGTAAGCTGTGAATTAAATTAAACAGGCCTAGAATTGTAACCGTGTGCGCCTCGGGGTTTTTACCTTATGAAATAAGTTTGCTGCCGTCTGTGTTGTATTTAGTTAGTAACCTTGACTCTTCTTGCTGGCCTGGTGAAACAGTGCTCTGATCAGTGGTTTCCAAACCTTTCTAGTTCCAGCCTTATTTATAGTTTCATTAGACTTTAAATATTAGTATTACGGGGTCCAAATGCTGTCATAAATACTGGATACAGCTCATTTTGCGTCAGGCTTCTGCCTCCTATTTTGGGAATCGTTAGACTAAGGAGTAAGTACTTAGAGCTTATGCAGCAGAGCAGCCTGGCACGGCGAACAAACGAAAAGACAGTGACAGAATCAAGAAGCAGGCCCATCTGTTTGTGCCTGGAAATGTTCCTGGAGACAGTCACCCATTCGATCTGTAAATGTAACAAGCTGTTTGACAGAAAATACACTCAACAGGTTTTTCTGGATGTCCGTGTCACCGCCCCGCGTACACTCCGTGTAAAGAGCACAAGACATATAGTGCGACACTGTGCAAGACGATCAGAAAGGGAGTAGCGTTCCCGTTACACGCTTTGTGTCTGGTTCTTCGCTTTTCTTCATCTGTCCCTGTGGGTTGTAAGCTCCTTGAGATGCTCTTTTTAAAAAGTGGTATTTCAATTGGATGAAAACATTTTGTATTGGTTTTTAATACAGTTCTAGGAAGTGCAGTGAAATATTTTTTTGAGTTTGATACCATGAAATGTTGGGTAACTGATCTTTTTGTTAAATAAAATGTTGATCAACTATTACTGGTAAAGCTTTTTTTTTTCTTGGCATTTTGATGGGTGGGGGATCTGGATAGAAGCAAATACCCTTCGTGCAGCGCTCGTCTTGTGCACATAGCAGGCTTCTCCTGAGTATGTTCAGTATTATTCTTGGTCTTCAGGGAAAATATTTAAAACTAAGATTACTTGATTCAAAATGATTGAAAACAATAAACCACAATAAGAGATTTGTAGTACTTCACACCAGTGCAGTGAAGTCCTTCTTTGGCCTTGGAAGGGTTCCCGGAATGGTCCATCCCGTGCTGCCATCAGCTGTGACAGCTGGGTGATGGTTCTCTCAGCTGGGAACTCCCGAGGCCCTCACTCAGTGAAATCATTTTAGGTAGGAAACGTTCCATTCCCCAGGCCAGCGAAAGCAAACTCCTGGGGCTTTGTAGCTGAGCCCTGTTCTCATGCGTACCCCAAAACCCAGGCATCTTTGGAATATCCAGGGTTGCTTTAGCTGAGAAAATCTTGGTGAATGCATCTTTCTGCATGGAGGATCGATCATTCCAGATTGTAATCCCGGAGATCGCTGTGCTGGATTTTTTTGGAAGAGCACATCAGTGACGGGATAGCAGGTGTGACTTCACCAGTGCCTCCTGGTAGGGTAAGTACGTCTGAAATTCTCATTCCGTTGCTCCCTAGGCCTTAGTAAATGTGGCTTGTGATCCATCTAATGATACTGTTCTGTCAAGGGCAAAGTTTTTGTGGCCCTGTCAGCTCACCTCCTCCCGCCCTGCCCCAGTCTGGAGGATGATGGTTTGGAAATGAGAATGCAACTTTGGAGGAAAAGCAGAGAATAAATGGAAAAACTTGCTGCAAAGTAATTGTGTTGACAGTGTTTGCTTGCCAGAACTACCCGGCTGCATTAGGCCAAACAACGTAAAATCCAGAATTTTTGATTACTTGCGTAGACCCTGTCAGTTCTTTTCCTTGCTGTGGGCGGCGCTCAGCCCCTGCCTCAGAGGAAAGCCCTGGGCCACCCTCCTGCTCAGCAAAGGGTCACGCTTGAGTTGAATGCCTCTACGCGTTGCCGCTCACGGTGCGTGGTCCTCCCTTTAGAAGTGAGGGCAGTCTGCCTGCCAGTTAACCAAGCCAGGGCCTGGGGGAGCTGGCTGGGAAGGGAAATTGTACTGGTGTGGACTGGGGGAGCTCAGCAGAGCCCCTGCGCCTCCAGTGAGAAATTAATCCCTCTATGTCACCGTCCTGTTGGAGAGGGTGATCTGTGGTGGGCATAGACAAGGGAAATATTTTCTGCCTCAAAGTGTAAGATAACTTTTTTATGTAGAAAATACATGTTTAGGTACTAACGTGCTTAACTGAGGTAACTTATTTAGAAAAATAGATGACAGCTCTTCAGGGGTCGTTAGGAGCCAGATGAAAGTGTTTGGTTTGACTGACGAGAGGCTCTGCAGAAGCCAGGCTGCGGCTGAGGCTGCGGCTGTTCCAACGAAGCAGCCAGGGGATCCTCTCCGAGCTGGGCAGCTGACTCCCGTTAGGCAGCCGGTCGAGGAGAGGAAGCTGCCTGCGGTCAAGCTTGGCAATTACCTGCTGGATTGTCAGAGGCTTGGTGGAGAAGCGATATGGCTGCGTGCCCAGAAAAATCCAGGTACTCCTAAGTATTTTTTTCTGTGTTTTTTTTCTGCCCTAATTTGACAGTGATGCTTTCTGCTGTGTAACTCTGCGTGTGCCGAGTGTATTCAGACATTTTACTTAATTCAGCGTTAGCAGTTGTTGAACTCTAATACTGTTTTTTTTTTCTGTGTGAAAAAATATTCAGGTTTTCCTTTAAGCTTAAAAATGGCATCTTTAGCTAGTACTTGGTGCAAGTTTTTGGCTCTGTTCAGGACTATTAGCGTGTGTTTGACAGTAAGAGGACATTTAAGCTGGCTGCGACACCCACTCAGAAGGAGGAAACATTTTTAGCCAAATAAAGGTCCCAAATGTTTGACCTTCGGCATGTGCTACAGGCAGAACAGATATTGTGAGTGAAAGGGGGAAAAAAATAAAAAATAACGAATTCACTTAACTGTGCTGCTTGTTCCTGGCTTTTAACATTAGAAATACGCTTTTGGCTATGGGAAAATGGTCTGGGGAACATATGATGCCTTTCTTTCCAAACAGAATCATAAATGAAGTATACTTTTAGGGTTGCAAAATGTTTCTGGTGAGAAATTTGATTTAGAAAGCCATAATATGAATAGCATCTCTTTCCTAAACCTGAACGCAGAATCTGGATAGCAATTACAAGAATTAGACTTGCTGGAGAAGAATGATTTAACTGGTAGCCACAACGTTAATTTTGTTTGCCATTAATTTTTTTGTGCGGTTTTGGAGACATGAGCTGACAGAACAGTGACAAAAAGGGGGGATTTTGAAAATGTGGAGGGTTTTTTTAGATAAAAACGCATCTTGTGCTTTCCTGTAACGACCATATAAGCCAGCGTTACGGCTGGCAGGGGGATGTGAGGTGATGAAAGGATATGGATAATCTGCACACCACTATGGACAGAACCTCCGGCTTCGGGTTGATGACGTAAGTAACTGGTTTGGCTGGAAAGCGATACGTATGGCATTTCAAAAAGTAAATTATTTGGTGTGCAGATACCTCTTGTGCAGGAAGTGGGTTCTATCAGATGATTGCAGTGTGGCTTTGTGGCTTTTATGTCCTAGCAAAGGGGCGCTGCTCCAGCAGACCCATAACAGAATGTGAGGCTGACGGGATTTAATGGAGAACGCGTGCTGGAGACCTCCCCTGCCTCCTTGGGGAAGGGCGAGAAGCCTTTTCTTGAAGTGATGGCCACTGTGGACTGAACGATGGGTGACTGGCAATTCACTGTCCATCTGCTTGGAGGTGAGATTGGAAAAATCTTCCTTGCTTGAGATGTTTTTTTGATCTGAGATCCTCTACCAAGGCAAAGATTTTTAAGTGTCCAAATAGGTGGGAAATGATCAAGTGATCGCTTCTGATACTGCTGGGGCTCTGGGCAGGCTGGCTACGAATTTCAGTAACTTGGATTAAGATGTAGTTGGAGATCTGTTTTGGTAACTGCTTTTGAAGGCGCTGCCTAATCCTTTTCCATATTGCTGTATGTGGGCTTTTCTATATGGTTTTAGCGGTTTGGGGTTTTTTTAATTGTGGGTGGGTTGAACAATGAGATCCTCCTCACGCTGAAGGCGTGATGACTTGCTTCCTGTAGGGTTGGGTGTGGCTGGGGGAAAATTCTGGGGGAAGGATCAATGAGCTTATGTGAAATCCCGAGGCAAGTTGGATCAGAACGTGGTGCAGTCCTGCCTCTCAGAAACACTGCACAGAGACACCAGAATTGCCCCTGGATTTTTACCGGTGCTGGGATGGCCAGGGAAAAGGCCTTTGCCTTTTAGACTTTTATTTGTCAGCTATGACAAAAGAGCCAGCGTGATTACTTGTTTAAAAAAAAAACACACCAAAACCACCAAACCCAAGAACCACCAACCCGACTCCCTCCAAAACCTTGACATCAGCTCAGCTAACGTAAATCCTCTAGGTGCCCAAAACCCAAAATGTAGAGTGTTAAAGAAATTGCGTCTGCTTACCCGCCCTGGGAACTCTGCTGCATTCCTCAAGAGCCATGCCGTGCCTGGGGAGGCACACACCGCGGGCCTGAGCGGGCAGTCGCACTGCTGTCCTGTGGGGTCACACCTAGCATCGCCCTGCTTAGCACCGTGCTGGCGGTGCTGAAACCGTAGTGCTGGCGGCAGGTGGCTGCACAGGAGGCTGCTCCCTCCCTTACGGGTTTGCAGCACGACCCTCCTGCCCTCCTCCCTGGGCCAGGCAAAGGGGGAGTAGGGAGAGAAGCCGCAGAGAGAGGAACAGAAGAAGGTGCCCACCTTGTGCGTTGAGGAACATCCTTCCTGCCCCTCCTGGCTGGGTGTTCGGAGCACCTGCAAGCCTGTCCTGTCCTGCTACGGTTCCATGTTCCAGTATGCTTCCTGCTGCTCTTCTGTGAGGAAGCTGCTCTGTCCCTGGCAGCTCCAAGGGGATGTGCTACGCCCCTGCCTGTGACTCCTTCCGCCCCAGGCAGCTGCTCATCTTGCAGCTCCCAGAGCTGCGGCAGCTCCCTGCTCAGCCCTGCTGGCACAAGTCCTCACCTCCAGCCTGTTCTCTGCAGCGTCTCCCACTCAGCCAGTCGGACATCAGCTTGGCTTTGGGAGCGTGCATGTGAAAGAGGGTGAACAGCAGCGCGCTCGACGTCACCGACTCGGCAGCTGTCACTACAGCTTTTGGGCTCTCCCTGTCTTCTGGTGTTGGCTGACAGGCTCCTGGCAGGCCGGGGCTGAGACAGCTGCTGCTCCCGTCTCCTCCTGCCACGGGCATGGCCAGGCTGCTTTCAGCTCTTCCAGTCGGCTACTGCTTCAGTCACGGCTCTCAGATGGAAGGCAGCCAAGGTGCTGGCCTCTCCTCCGTCATTAAACTTACAGTCTAAGTGGTTTTCTGCTCAAATGGATGGCCTCTGAGGTTCCTGCTTCTGGGGATCTAGCTGCCCCTGTGCCAGCAGCAGGGAATTACAGGGCTGTAGTTTGTATGCAAGAAGGACATCATCCCTCAGACAGTCTTTGCCTGTGAAGATGCAGGCTGGAATTTCTGAAAGGCCCCTGCCCAGCAGCTCCTCGCTGGCACGCCGTGTGCAATGTGACTTTCGAAAGGACGCTCACACCACGCTTCAGCTGGTGCATCAAGGCTCTGCCATGCTTTCAAAATACAGGGCAGTATTTAACTTCAGTTTGCTGCAGAGGATGCAGAGGTAGGGTAAGGAAACTACCTGCCTCATCTTCCCTTCTTGGAAAGTTCCAGTAGGTGCGGTAACGGACGTAAGCCTGCTGATTTTGAAAAAAAGCAAGTGGTGCTATTGAGAATTTAGGTAAGGGAGCACAGGTTGGGCAGGAAGAGGCCAGTTCTTGAGCAGCGTACCACTTGCTGGTGGGAGAGAACGCAGATCTAGGCTCTCCCATTATTTCATTGCAGTTCCTCAGGGGATGGAAGCTGGCACAGCTGCTGCTGGTGTAAAAGCAAGCAAAAGGGAACGACGACTGCAGTGCACCTTCGGAAAGTGGTACGATTGCCTCTATTTTATTAATGAACAGAGCCAGTACAGAGACCTCCTAGGAGCAGGGTCACACCACCATCTTTAACTTCTGCATCATATCAGAGTAAGCTTCCAAAGCTGCGGCTGCATTCAGCTATACCATTCTGTATGTGATGCTGAGAGGTACTGTGACATCTTCAGTACAGAAGACATACTTCCTGAAGATGCAGTAGGTGTTTC
Source organism: Psophia crepitans (assembly GCA_013399095.1). Classification (NCBI taxonomy): domain Eukaryota; kingdom Metazoa; phylum Chordata; class Aves; order Gruiformes; family Psophiidae; genus Psophia; species Psophia crepitans. The sequence continues at coordinate 89,943 of VWZZ01002920.1, forward strand.
AACAGCCAGGACGTGCATAGCGAAGCCAGAAGAGCCAGACGCTATACTGATACTTGTGGTTGCACTTTGCAGAGAGTGGGAATGTGACCTGAAGCCAGTTCTGGAGAGATGATCTGTAAGTGCTTCTGAGCACTTACACGAGGCTGGCAGCTGCCTTGCAAAATCAAGTTTTCTTGCTAAGTCAGTTTTTAACATCCAAGATTAAGATCTAGCTTTGTTTTGATTTTGTGTGCCTGGAGCAGCTCACTGAGAATTCCAAGAGACGTTATTTTAGACGAGCCGTGCTAGCTTTGCTGTGAAACAGCAGGCTAGAAGTGGAGTAGTACACAAAATAAGATCTGAAAAGGGAGTGAAGTTATGGCTGTGTACTATTAGCTTGTGAAACTATCTGTTGTTACAAAGTTGAGAATCTTTACCTCAGATATACTACCTTAAAATGTTCTTCCTGTTCCACAGAGGAAAAAGAAACAGAATATAAAATATAGAATCATAGAATCATTAAGGTTGGAAGAAACCTTCAAGATGATCTAGTCCAACGGTCCCCCCACTACCTGTATTACCCACTAAACCACGTCCCTAAGTACCACATCTAACCTTTCCTTGTATTTTGTACTGATACAAAAATCTATTAAGAAACAACACTTTGCCTGGAGTGGGTGAATAAAGCATTTTTACTGAAGAAAAATATATGTACGAAAAACTTCTGTGAAAGTCTGTATGTAGCACATGAGTAAGATCCTTCGAAGTACAGCTGAGACTGAAGTATCTTCTTTGAAAGAAGAAAAGGCAACACAAATGTGCACGCTGCTTATTCACAGAACATTTACATCTCCAATTTTACAAAATAGCCACATTTTCTAAAATGCTCCTCTGAAATGCCTGATTAAAAGACAGTGAACCATAGTATCCCATCAGCAGCAATTTACCACAGCTATAAATCCAATTCAAATCTAGTTGTAACAGGAGTGTGAGACAATACAGAACAGCGTTAAGAGCAGTAAGAGGAGCTTCTAGCTGACAACGGATACCACATGTATTTCAAAATACCAAAATGAAGATAAAAGTCTTAAATTAAATTAAACTGTTCTGTAAATGAGTAATAAAGACATCTAAGATAGCACACGTGTGCTCTTCTGTCCAGTTGCCTCCTGGAAGGAATGGAGTGACTTGAGACTGCAATTTACAGGATTTTCTGTAGGATGGAGTTGGCAACTTCCAGGGATTCATCTTTCACCAAGACAATATCATAAGAGTCCATATATTTTTCCAGAAGCTCGTCTACCTAATTGCAGAAGGGATAAAGAGAAAGACCCACTTAGTTTTAGAATGAATTATCAAAAGAATTTTTGTCATTATTGTCCAGTCTTCCCACCAAATGCAGGCAAGAGCCGTGCAAAGATGTATCACTCCTATGAATGAATTCCACAGGGTAACAGAGTAGGAGTAGCCTGACATAACTGTGTGAGCATTCCAGGATAGAACACCTCATGATTATTCCAGGATCTCGCACATAAAGATACCGAAAGAGAAATGACTTCCACAGCTTCCTGAAACGCAGAGAGAAATAGAAAACTGATGCTTTCTCTCCCCTGAATGCAAACGGATGTGCATTGTAACTTAGCAAACAATCAGTTCTGTGCCTCCTCAAGAAAAAAAAAAAAGAGACACTGGCTAAATTTGTGATTTTGAAGATGATAGTTTTGCTCAGTCATCAACCCAGTATTGAAAGGAGGGGGAGGAGCCACAGGAATTTAAGAGAATTCATTTCTCTAGCCTCTGAATTTTACTTCTCAACAAAATACCTTTCCAGAAGTAGTTCAGTACAAACCCCAAAGTAATTTACATTTGCATTTTTGTAGCTTATGGGATAGGAAAAAACTCAAGGCAAGAAATTAATGAAAAACGTTTTAAATCTCAAAGCAATTATGGGCCAAACACTTAAGTTTGGTATCTGAAGCTTATTATCATGAACCTGTTTCTAACTTACAGTATTTCACTCACAGTTCAAAAAGGTATAAGGCCACTTACTTTATCATTGAGATAGCCAATCTTAAGAATGTGTTCAACATTTGCTACTCCATCTGCCATACTCAAGTCTCCTTGGGAGTCACCCAGCAGTATGATATTACTGTTGTCTTTTAGTTGTTTGAAGTACTCTGTATTCTTCAAGGCACCATCATGTTTGTTGTAAACATGAATCAATTCGCCTTTAAATCCTTTTAATATTCCCTATTAAAAAAAAACCACTGAAGTTATTTCTTGTATCATATGGACAAGACAGAATCTAGAATGAAATGGGCGATTATTACTCTTGAACTAACATTGAACTATGTGATGTCTAATGATGAACAACATAAATTGCTGTTAAATAACATAATGACTGTAATAGCATTGTTAAGACTAGACAGACAGCGGTTCTCCCTGCTTGGAGGAGGAGTGGCAGTGCTGTACTGGGCTGAGGGTGAGGTTGTCATTGAAGGCAATGAATGGTACCTTAGTCACCCCACGCTAACAGTGTTTGAAGGGTTATCCTCTGCTTGTTTTGTGCCTGGGGGAGTGCTCAGGATACAATTCTAATTTTCTGTGTGGTAGGGTAGATGGCTACATCTGTTGCATTAAAATGTTCATCTTATGGTATATGTAAATAGCTACTAAATACACAGTCGTGTTTGATAAGAATGTGTTGTTTCATACGTACATTTTCATCAAAATCCATGAAATTGGAAACCACTTTGACATTAGAATGGTAGACCCCAGCCTGGTGGATAACTTCCTCAAGAATGTCCCCAATCCCAGCAGAAAATATGAACACAGGAATATTGTGTTCACTGAGCTTATCAAAGAAGTTCTCATATCCTTCCCTGTAACACAGGATGTAAATATACATCAAGTCCCAAATAAAGCAAGCCAAGGAAAGTCAGAGTCTATAACCATCTTTGAAAAGCAAATTAATTTCCCTGACCATTTCACTTTATTTCATTTGCCACACCGGTTCAGGTTAGCGTGAACCATCAACCTAAAGCATGGCACGTAGTTTTAGCAAGAAACTCCTGCATCAAGCTGTTTGGTCTTGATTTTGCTGACTTTTAAACTTGTCTTTAGCCATAAAGGAAGAACAATATTCAGTGCAACATACGAAACATATTCATCAAGTCACTGCACTTTTATCTCAGATAAAACTCTTCTAGGGAATGTTTGTCAAAGGAACAAAGTTGAACTCTATGTTCCCCTTGCAAAAAAAGAGCCACCAGTGCAATTTCTAGAGGATGAAAATCTACAGAAATGAAGTTTGAGAGATGAGACTCAAACTTTTTTTTTTTTTAAGATCTCTAGTATATACAGTGTGATCATTGTAAGCATTTGGCTACAAAATATGAATAAGGCGGGGGCATGAAGAGCTCACTATGTTCCAAGATTACAGTGTCACATTCTCAGGAATGTTTCTATTTGTTTGTTTTTCCCTGAAAACACATAGCAAGAATCTACAGAAAATGCTTTGAAACAGTATCATTCAAATCAAAGGAACTTACTTCAGCATAACATCAGATTCCCTCACAATTTCTGCAAACTTATCCTTTTGTAAGCCTTGTTCAATGAGTAGTGCATGAGATTTATTGTACCTAGAATATAAACAAAAAATGGGTCGAAACTGACTCAGTAAGATTCACCTTTCATTAAATCTCATCGTGAAAAGCATCCTGTATAGTTCATTCCTGCTCATTCAGGTTAACAGCAAAAACAGTTGTTGCACAACACTCAAAAAGATTCATTCAGTTAATGCACTAGGTGAAAGCTAATTACTGCCATGAAGTTGCTTTAAAAAACTTATTAAATCTAATTTTAATGCAATTTGAAGATAGGAGGGGTCTCTTACCATTCTACCATATATGGATATTTTTCCTCAATAGTGAGAGCTGGATCTATTTCAATAGCATAATAGGTTTCTTTCAGCTGCAGCAACTGAAGGGAAAGAACCACCAGATGTTTAATGTATTTTTATAAAATAACGATTTAACCAAACAAAATAACTGTTCATTCTGATTACATTATTTAGAGAAAATGGACTGAAATGCTCTTTGAACAAAGAGTTAGCTTATAAATATATCTAAGAAGAAGAAGCAGATGCAGTTAAACTGAGCTACATGCTACTACCAGAATCCAAATATTTCTGTTCACTTTGGTTAGCGATGGGCTGTCTTGCAGTCAATGAGAAAGCTCAGAGAGCTTTATGGATTTGAAAGCATCCCTTGTCTTGTGCTGAGTAATTCAACACAGTACAGCCAGGGAATAATAACAGTTTTCTGTACAACAAACCAACAGCCAGTAGGTTTTCTGCTTACCTTTTTCCGACAGTCCTCTGTGATGAGCTTAGAGTTATCAATGATGTCTGGGGCAGGCATGGAAAAAAAAGGGTTAAACAAAATGGCGTTATTTCTTTTATTTTGCTCTACAACACTGTAAATGGCATATATGACAATGTTTGATGACATACCACTACGTTTTCTCAGAACTTCTCTTAGCAGCAAGCAGTATCAAAGGCACATTTTTCTTCATAAGCATGAAGATGTATTTACTGTCCTTCCCCTCATCTCTGAATTAAAAGGTCAATTACCAGCTCTCCCATCTGTTACTTGAGATATAACTATTTCTGAAATCATCATAAGGCATCCTATGTGTTTCAGGATTCCCACTTCATTAGTAAACAGATTCTCTGTTCTAAAAAGCTACAGAATAAAACTGTTAAGAATTCTGAGGAGTTTACTATCTCGTTCTTGCAGGCATCAGGACTATTATGGGCTCTTCAAAAATAAAAGTCAACCCTACCATATCGAGCCACTAACATCTTATAGTTAAGAACGTTTTAATTGTGAATGGCAACTTATCTGATTTTAATTCACACAGATAGTGATTAAAAAATATTTATACATAAAACCACATACAGACAGTCACTAGAATACTTCATAAGGGTGTACAAGATAATTAAGAAATCAATATAATTCTCAACATATTAGGGAATAAATTGGATAGAAAATGAAACTCTAGGAAAAACTAAGACGACTGAACAAACCAATCTGTATTTAAAAAAAAAAAGTACTCACTATGACAAGTTGGACATCTTTTTCCATTGTAGGAAAATCTACTTAATGTCATATCAAAATCTGTAATAATCTATTTAAGGAAAGAAAAAGCAAAACTGTCTTACAACATGGAGGGACAAAATAAAGAATGGCTAGAAATTCTGAATGATCAACAATAGTTGCAGCTGAGTAGCACACCTGTCACAGAAATCTCCGTATTTTATCAAACTATTGTAATGTAAGCCAACGTATCCCATAAGAATAACTTTTGTTTTCCGTAACAAAACTGTTTTTCTAATTCCTTTGGTCTGAGTATTTCCTGAAATTACTAAGCTGATACATTTCTATCATAAACATCAGTGTCTGTCTGAATTACAGTTGAATCAACAAGGGCTATTAGAAGAGTTAACAGATGTTCAAGTTTTGGAGATTTCTTGAAGGTTGACTTCTGAGAGATACATATATAAACACTTAAAAATTTTTGGCATAGAGCAACGATCACATGATTGCTTTCATTCTGAACTCATTAACACCTTCTATCTTTACCTGAAGTTTGGCAGCTCCACCTTTGATGAGGCCACAAATAATCTCCTCTACTCTCCCTGGGTCCTTAATATGGACAGTCTTCTTCTGAAACTCTGGCATCTATGAAGAGCAAGAACAACGACAGAAATACACTTACAGAGGAAAACTTAGTAGGTAATACCTGCCAGCCATCAGATTGGAAGCTCTGCATCTATAAAGCTTCATGCAACATCAAGACATGCTCAGGACAGGAAGGCAAGTTAAGAGTAATAAGAAACAGAAAATACTCTGGATGAATTAACTGATGACTGCATACAGTTCTGTTTGCTTTCACCATCTGTTTTCATTTCCTTTCCTAATATCAAATTATTCAATAAGCTGACACTCAAAGAATAGATAATTGTATTTGTACGAAGTAAGGGAGATATACAGAAACAGGACATACGGGATCGCCTTGTGGTTCAAGTATGTCACTGGGAGATAGAGAACCTTAAAACTAGCTCTTTGTGCCATTAATATGCCCTTGAAGTTTCAACATAGATAAAGACGACAGGCTGATTTTACACACCCCTTGTTTTCTTGAGAATGCGGCGTGTGTCAACTGAGTACTCCAACAGAACAAGGCCATATAGTAATTCCTGCTCCCTAGCCAGACCATCAGTCATTTTCCATCACCTATTTTACTGCACACTTTTGAAATAACACATGCTATCGCACCACATATTCCTTTTGAATGAACAGTATTTCCTGAATATTATGATAACAAAACCAAAACAACTCCCCCCACCCCTCGCCAAATAACACGCTCCCACTCAAGCCTTTGCTTACTTTACAAGTTTCTCTTCAACCTTGCGGAAATGGTAAAAGAACTACTTATTGACAGAAATTTCCTAATTTAGTACGTATTTCCTTCCTTTATAATCATGTATATGGACTCCTTCTAAAGCAAAGGCAACAGACATTTCCAAGCTGTCTACACGGGTATTTATGATTAGCAAATACTGTTTTCTGTGTATAGAATTTTAGAGATGATGAAGTGCCAGGAATTATATTTTTCACATTCTGATCATTCAGCTCTCCTTTTCTTATACCTTGCATGTAATCTTTGTTGCAATAAGCTAATTAAAATAAATAAAAAAAACCCCAAAAAACAAAAACCAAACCCCCAAAACAGCTTCTAGTTCAAGACACATTCCTGAAACCAAAGTTATTACATCACCAATTGTTAATAAGTCACACAACACTCTTCCTCCTCTTCATGCTACTAACCCTTTTGTTTATTACTAACAACCAACTTGAAGTCAAGTTGCAATTAGGTTATCATTTAAGAAAAAGGATGATGTTTTGAAGTCTTGCAAACACATGTTTTTGTAATGGAAAAGACACTTGTGCGTCAGGGAAAAGGAGGAGCTGGAGGGCTCTAGTCCACTCTGCCCTCAGGTAGGAGCAAACTCTTTAACAGCTGCATCACTCTCAGCAGATGACTTGCCTAACCCATTCTTCAAAACCTCCACTCACATATTCCTGACTTCTCTCAACCATGTATTTTAGCACTCAACTATCCTTATGTTCAAAAAAGCTTGCTTAATCTCTGTTTAACCTCCCTGACTGGAATTTTAGGTCATTCAGCTTGGAGGAAAGTATTCTTTTTCACAGCTGTTCACTGGATATTTTTCCCTTCTTCCTGAACTAAAGAACCCCAGCTTCTTCAACGTTCTTTTGCAGATCACAGTTTTCTAAGCTTCTGACAATTCTTGATGTCCTGGCCAATCCATTTGAACCACACTGTTCTTGAAACACAGCATTCGTAACTGGGGGTTATCCTTTCTGCTCAGAAAAGGCCTCTGCTGAAGGGCTACTGTGGAAAATAGAAATCCTCCTAAAACCCTCATCATGAATCTCTGGTCATTTTCCAAGGTTTTCCACCCATCCAAAAAGCTTCAACTATACCAGAATATCTTGCCAAAAATTCTTAAGTCATGAGAGGGTATTTACTACTACTTTGCTTTTTAGTCTCAACAAGAAACAAGCTGGACTCATTTCACTCAGTTTGGAAGATTTAAGGTTTTCCTTTGCTATCCTATGGCAAAGACATTCTCTGTCTAAGAAGTACCTCCTAAACCAAGATAGTTGTTCTCAATGTGGTTACAGTGCCTTGCTACTTTTACTGGCACAGCAAATTAAAAAAAAGTATTAGGACTTGCTTTCAACTATTAGCTATATTGCAGGCTGGGAATCATTGAGAAAGCTAATGAGTGTTAACAAAAAGTAAAATTCCAGAAAAATATCTATTAAAGAATTCCCTAATCTTTTGAGAAATACATTTACAAACAATTTATAGACATTTATTCATAATTATCAGCAGATCTAGCTTCATGAAATAAAATGTTAACAATCTGCAAGTTTTTAAAGGTGTTCCGTGGTATTTTGCATGCTATACAGTGCTGGTAAACAAAATTAACCTTACCACTTGTTTAGTGGGTATACAGCAGTTTTTCTATATAATAAAACTGACTCTGTTTTGTAATCTTTTCACTGTAAATTGATTAATCCAATTCCTTTGACTTTCAGGAAGCAAATGATATATTTATTTTTAGACTTGGAATGCAAAAACTAAACAAAGTGAAATCTAAACGTGTGCTTTTGTAAGAAGTAGTTTAAACATTATTTGGTTTACTTAGATACTAAGCAACAGACTTCCTAACATAACTGATTTAAACAGAACAGATGTTGGGTGAGATGGAGAGACCAGATGGAGAGATCGAGGGAGGTTGGATTGCTTGCTACTGTTTTATTTCAGACTGAGGCCTTTCATAAGCTTCTGAAACAACCTAAGGAAAAACCTCCTTAGTAAACACTTTAGTAGATGATGTTAAACAAGACATTGCCCAAGATTTTAAGTATGATGAAAGCTTCCTTCTTTGATGTCGTAAACTGATACTCCTGCTCAAGATCAGTTTTTAAGGTTCATTTATTTCTAATACATCTTTAATTTTTATACAAGAATTGAAGGCAGTTGAAGAGTATTTTCATTTAGGGGAAAAAAGTCTTCTGCAGCGAGTATAACTCAGACAATTTCAGTCTCACACTTTTCATAGGCAAAACCATGTCTTCATTATGGATATGGCACCTGATAAAGCCTCAGACAAATATGGTTATACAAAATAGCTGCTGTTGCTATCACTAGTTCCTGGTATTCATATCTACAGCTGAACATTAAGTAGCAATTCCTTCATTTAGCCTTTATCATTATTATATTAGAAGTAAATGAAACTGCCTAATAAGCAGTCACCAGTTTTCTGGCAAACTGTCTCCTTCAGTGTCTTACACTTCTGCCCAGTCTAGCTGTTGTTTTTCTGTTGCATATTTGCTATTCTTCAGAGGTGAAAGAGACAAGCGCTTTTGAGTTGGAAAGAGCTGATAAGACAGATGAAAGAACAGAGAGTGAAAAAATGCTAATAAGGAAAGTTCAGCCAATTTCATAAAATTCTTGTTTCTATTAATTCTTTAAACAAAGCTCTAGGAGTCAACTCAGTATACACAAGAGGCCCAAAATTCTGATGCACCAGTTGTCTGGGAAGAACATGTATGGAGAAACAGCCAAACAATAATCTCCACAGCACCTAACGAAGGCAAGAAAGCTTTCCAGAGCAAGCAGCTTCTACATACAGAGCTAAAGCACAGGAAAAGGAATTCATATTTCATTGCGACACCTGAAAGGACATCATACTGAATTGCTTAAGTGCCCCATCTATTCTGTTATTTTATAAAAGTGTGAGAAAAGTTTTGCTTTCTTACCAAGGACATCAGTGTTACTGAAATAGCTCAGAGGCCGGTATCTCTTTTGAAACACATGTTAAAAGATGACAACGCCCAAAGGTAATTTGTAGTTGGCATATACACTGGCCATAAATACACTTAAATTTCTAGTTTCTTGACATTTTTAAGGAGCCTTCAAAGATAAACACGGAGAACAAAACTGAAAAAGATTATTTTAAAGATTGAGCTTAATTGGATTGATGAAAAGGAAAAAAAGATCTGCTTGTTGGTGATAGGCAAGTAACTGGAATAAGGATGTAGGAAATTCTTTTGTAGCTAACAATGTTATAGTCATACCTTGATGAATGAACAGTAATGGATTCACGCAGGTTTGGAAATCCCCCAGTCCTACAAACCACAGAATGGGTCATTTACAACAAGGATAGTTCTGAAAATTACAAGTCTATGTAGTACATGAGACATGCATCTGTGTAGCTGGGTTAAAGAGGAAAAGTATTTACTGTAAAGACTGTATTGAATTCTAGTTTTGAAATAAAGCTTCTTATATACAGTTGGATAGCAGGAGTGCAAACAGAGCTGCTCTTATGTTGTGTCTGGATGCTGCTTATATTGTTAGTATTTGAGACAGCGTATATCTAAGTCAGTTTGATTATAAGACGAGACTTGGTTATAATAACTAAAATGAAAAGCAGGTAGCTAAGTGAATTCACAGCTGCCATAGCAGGCATTTCCAATCAGGTATCCTAGGGAATTAATAACTGTGTGCACAAGGTGTAATGTCATATTCTGGAGTTAAGATTACACTGAACTTTTGAATCTACTAAGTGCTGGAGGTAGAACAGTTACTTCCCTCCCCCTACTCAGTAAAACAACAATGTAAGTACCTATGATTAAAAAAAAAAAAAAAAAGCTAGAAAAAAAGCCTAATAAAAAAGGAAACTTCACATCAATGATGACTGTGGGACCTTCTCTTGTTTTCACTATCTGTAATTTTAAGTTGGGAAGGATGAGCTGATGAATGAGAGATACAGTTCATTTCACAATCAAATCTAGATACACAGCCTGAAATATTACTAGTAATAACTAAAAATGTAAGAGGTTATCATCATAAATCTGCTAAGTAATGCTTTGACCAAGGACTTAAAAAAATGGGGCAAAGTATTTTTATACTGATACCCTGTAAGCCTACACTACTTGGCAAATACAAAGTTTTCTTATTTTACAAAGACTAAGCCAGTATGGATGCCTTCCAAAAATCACTGCTAAGAAAACACCCTGCATTATGGGTGGATAAAATTTTAAGGGATCTTCTCTGTAATTCCTGATGATTGATAAAGTACTATGTTAGGTGTCAGTAATACTGAATAATAACTGTTTCCGCCCTTACAAATGTATTAAAAATATAACCACAAAATTTCAGATGACCATAGTGTCATAAAGGTGATAAGACAATGAATAACAACTAGCCGTAATACCATTGACAGTACGTGAATTTCAGTTACCACCAATTTCTTTTTTTCTACTTTGTTGGTAAGCCTGCCTTAGACTAAAACTAGGTTGCAAACCTATTAACTTTTGATATAGAGGATGCACAAGGGTGGACTTGCAAGGAGAGGGAACTATTAATGTTATTGCTGAACAATGAAAATGCAAATCAAAGTGATAAAATGGACAGGATTCAATTATTTGTAAATTTTATTTCTAGTCTACGGTGACAGCTTCCAGGTAAAAGAGTATAAACAAAGAATAAATGACATTTATTTTGGGAACTGCAGATGTCCAGTTCCAAGGTCTGACACTAGCTATCACATATACTTACTTATGGACATGTACCAAAACAGGCAGAGTATGGCATCAGTGATAGCTGTGAAATGTGATACCTGGCAAGCTACACAAAATTGGTTTCAGTGTTCTTCATGGCAGAAAGTAACAGTTCGGTGAAATTATAAAGAAAAGGGGCACACTCCTTAATTTACATTTTATTTTCCACTCCCTTTTTCTTTTTGCTATTATTACAGGACATTACTTTCATCAACTTACTCTAGAAAACAAAGTTTACTGAAAAACTTTTGAAACCATACAAGCTTCTTCATGTAACTTCTGCTATTTGCAAGGTATGAGTTGCAAGAAGCAGGGGAGCCGTAACAAAAAACCACAGAATGAGGGGGTGTGCATATCTTTTCCTTCCTTTGTATATGCTCATATATAGCTACATGTGCTCATACATGTATGAGGCAAGATTGGCTTTAATTCAGACAATTTGAATTTTGTTCCATGAGTGCAATAGGAATTTCTCTTAGCAGCCCCAGCTGTTAGAAGGCTTATCTTTTGGACAAGAATATTAAAAGCTACTGGATGCGACTGTAGTCACATCAGCTGTATATAACTATATACACTAGTTATATACAGCTAGGCAGGAGAACTGCACTGGTGAATGTGCAGTTGGCTAGCGTAACCTGAGCTCAGGACAGATATTTATTAACTTATAATTACCAAAACCATAATACATTTTATATTCCTATGATGTAAACTCAAGTATGGTAAGAAATCCTTAGTAACTAGTAATTACCAAATTACTCTTTTGGTACTTTTGCCAAGGAACAGCCTTAGGACTACTTATCTAAAAAGTACACAGGCAAATGTTATTAAGGAAATGAAACGAGAACATTGAGTATCTTCACAGTTGCTTGATAACATGCTGCAAAACTAGATACCCAGCACAGGTTATATGAAATAACTGGCAGTGGCTTCACTACCTAACCTATTTTAAGAAATGGAATAGGATACATACTAAAAATTATTTTTCCTATTTTAATTAGTTACATCTTTTTACACTTAATGCGCTGGATTCTATCTAGTTTGAAAAAAAAATTAAAAAATCTAGAGAGAGCGAGCTTTTACAGAAAACATGACAACAGCGTTTCCTGTTGTGCTTTTAAAGGAGAGTACCTGTGCGTTGAGCTTAGGGCACTCCTGATTCTTCTGTCCTTGATTTTGTCCTACTGCAACAGCATAGGTGGCAAGCAGAGTCCAGAGACGCAGGGCTTGCATACAGGCTGCCAACAAAAACCAACCAAATCCTTTTAAGAATTGGTCTGCTATATTATGTGATCTTTCCAATTCCTGCTGTATAGAAATAAAAGCAGACATGCATAGTACATAGCTATGTCACTCTTAAAAATACCCACACACTAAGACCACTCTGATACATATTTAGAAGTAGAGGAACATTTCAGATGAATTAACCTTTTCAATAAAAACTGGTAAATATATTTATTCCTTCAAAGCTGTTGCCAATTCTGTGCTATCAAATTTTTATTTTAAAAATACAGTTTGTCACAATAAACAACTAAAGTAATGCTTCAGCTCATAACCTTGGCTTAAAAATGCAGGCAAAAGACAAGAGTCAGTACTGTTGACAGAAGCTGTGCACACTTACCAGAGGGTTTTGCAGGAGCAGCTGCAGAAGCAAAAGAAAATTCCTCTTGCTTGAGAAACACTAATATAGCAGCACAAGGTGCAGTTGAGGGCGTTTCCAAATACAGCCTGACTAATCCCCGTGCAAAACCCCAGGGTCCTGTGACGCACATCAGCAATGCACAGCAGTTTGTTATGCTCAGCAGTACAGCCCGACAGGCTTACAGATGATCAGCTGGTGTACCAACAACAAAACCTTTGACCTTCACTGAATGAAGAGCTTTCATGGATGCAGCAGGCAAATTTGGGCTGCTCTAACAGAGAAAGGCACTTGTTTTTCAAAGCAGGAGTTTACTACTTTGTTACTTTTTAACCCTTCTACAAAATCTTTCCAAGTATTTTAGGATTTCCTGTTGCAGGGTGCCACAAATTTCTTACAGCTCATTGACATAGTCTCATTAATGTTTAAAAGGAAGCACACATTTATTTGTGTAGAAGCAGCAAATTAATTACTTAATTAATCTTTGCTTTGACTTTAATTATCTATGTGATACTGAAACAGGAAATCAAGGAGGCTTGTTTGTCAGGATTTTTGAGAGACAAGGTGACTCAACTCAAGCTTTCAGAAGCTTGTCATCAGGCTCGTTGCCTGATCAAAACCTGCAACTAGGTGACACGGGCCATGTATTTAAAAGTAATCTTTTTTATCATGAGAGGATGAAGTAAGTATTATCTAATCATATTTACACTTTAAAGTTGTGTCACATCAAGTTAAGTCTGGCTATAGCAACAGTGCAAGCTTCCCTTTAGTATCCCATAATTCACGTTCAACCTCAGGTGTACGATTACTCTTTCAGGCTGCCAGAACTAACCACAAACATCAGTCCAATAATCAGAACTGAAGCAAGCGCAGGTTAGTACTGTAGCACATACAAAAACCCTAATGCTTTAACACCCACCTACCCACCCCCCATTACCAGGGCTCTAGAAATTCATAAGTCATGAAAAGTTCTTTTTAAGGAGGATGTGCTGTTTTTTCTACATTTAAAATAAATCAATATTTTTTCTGAATGATACAGTGGATCCATATGTTTTGCATCTGCATTCCAGCTGTAGACCAGTATGTACGCTATCAGGATTCCTCAGACTCTGACCTACACAGAGTACTTTCATTTTTTTCAGTTGCGCTCTCTGTGTTTTGACCCAATGAAACAACTAGTGAATACTTCAGGTGATACAAAATACGCAACTTTCTTCAACAGTCATCCTCTTAGAATTAACAAGGTCCCCCAAAATGTGTATGTTAAGGTCTGAAGCAGCAAAATAGTTTGAAAGGAATGTTCAAAATATAACATCATCTCTGAAAAGACTATATACAGTAAATTAAACTTAGTTGGCATTGGTATATGCCAGGATTCATACCTCCCATTAAGGTACTTGGTATAGCACTCGTACACTGTTATAATAGGTAACATACAGGGAATATTACCTTTCCTAGTATTTTAATATACTTAGCATGCTTTCGGTTAATAGTATCTCCATAATAATGTTTGGGAAAACTATGTATCTTGAATAAATATTAATTATTTGCACAATAAAAAGCTGTAGCTTATGTCAGTGCTGGATTTCCAATTTTAAAAAGTCCTATGAACAATGAAGTAAAATGTGCTTGCTAGATGAATCATGTAGTTCAGGGAAAGGCATCACTTTATACATTCAATATGCAAAGTACCTATCTTTGAGTTTTTATATATTTCAAAGGTGACAATGGTAGTGATATAAATAGTCTTGTGAACCTCATACATTGTGAACCCAGGATGTGGTGGGGATGGTCTGTTGATATTCTGGTACTTCTCAGATGTGATTCAGTGAGAATTCTAATTCTATCAAGAATTTAAAGAAAGTCAGCTTGCTCTTTATGAAAGCTGGAGAAACAAAAAAAAAGTGGTTAGGTTTTTTTTTAATTTACACACGATTTAAGATTGAAGAAAAGAGTTGCAGAAAATAAGTCCAAATTTTACAGCCAAATTTTTGGTATACCAGACTAATTAGAAAGTATTTTAAATGAATGATAAGAGTGTTAGCGAAAGAGCTAGAAAATGACGTGAGCAAAATTTCTGTAAACATTATTACAGCCAACACCTGATTCTTAGAAAAACATCTCCTGTATCTCTAGTAACCATGTACTTTCACTTTAATTAAAATGCTGTATATGAAACTCCTCATCTACAAAACAAAGATGACTGTCTTTGCAACTCTAAGGAAACCTTTGTGTCAAACACTTTAACTACAATAGCTACTACTGATCATGTTCTGTTACTGCTGATCTGAGTCAGTTGAGCATTTTGTTTACAGCGTTTAACTTCTGGTAAGAAATAAATTAGAATTACCACTTCTTTTTTAAAGAGAGAGAAGTCCAGCATGACATTTCTACTCGCACAATACAGAAGGTCATTTGAATGTATTTTAAGAACCACGAACCAAAGAGGTATAGCTATTTCAACAGATAGGTTCTATTTTAACCTTTTCTCTTTGGCTGAGGGCCATATCTCCACTGCAGAATATTCTACACAAAAAAAGAGAGAGGGAAAAGAAAGAACAACACTAAGAACATTAGATGATTTGTCATTTATGTAAGACTAGGAAAAGGTTCAACTTTATACCGTGGTGTGTTAGGTGAACTTGGGTTTCTAGAGATTCAGGATGCTCTCAAAGAGCATGAAGCACTGTAAGTTTGTCTGAAGCCAAGGAAAACTGGTTCTACCGGTCCTTACCCACCTCTGCCCTAAGTTGCACCTATTTGTGGAAAGACATGTACACAGCACAGATAAGTTATGTAAGCAAGTAAGCTGAACTATTTCTTTTTTTAAGTAAGGAGTTGAATACTACAACTAAACCGACATCAGCTTTTAAAGATCAAGAAAGAGGTCATACTTTAGAGTAATTTCCGTTCATTAGCCTTAGAATATTTTCTACAAAAATTAGAGGTGACTGAATCCCATCTACAGTATAAACATTAGCTAGTGGCTTTTCGTGAGCTTACTACCTTTCATTCTTGTTTAGTGAGCCTACTATAAACAAACAACTTGGAATATATTCCCGTATATTTAGCATATCGCCCAACTTTACTTGAGTAATACCTTGTTTTATTGCAGGGATCGATTTTAAACATTAAGGAACTGTATTTGTTTTCTAATTTTGCTTTTGTAGTAAGTCTACTTAGTACATATTTTCCAAAGCAGACTACTTGATATAATCCCCACAAGACAGGGAAAGCTAACTGAACCTTGGCACTCAAGTACCAAAACCAAGCAGAAGAAAGGAACCAACATAAAAGAACTGAATTCAAACATGATTTTTATTCATGCCCTAGTGAACTGAGTTAATAAGCAGCATACTGGTTGCAGGAATAGCTTTTTGTATTTGTAAGTGACAATTACAAGGAAAATAAGCTCGGGTAAATAAAGGTTTAGAAGGATGCCTCACAGGAATTTTAGATACCACTTATTTTTCCAGTACAGGTTTGGTGAAAAAAAACCAAACCAACCCGCTAGCTCTATTTACAGCTGGTATGATGCAATACAGAAATATTATTTCTATATGAAAGTGTCTGTGTTGTAGAGATGACTCATGATGAATGCAAGAGATTCTTTAAAAAGAAAGAGCTTGAACAACACTTGCTATGGCAAAGTGCTAAGAGCATATTAAAGAATGAATTCATTAAACTGCAATAAATCCAGAGAAGACACGTGCCAAGAAGGTAAGGGTCTTTACCTGAACAATTTTAAGACTCAGCAGTACCATTTCAGCTGAGAATTTGTTTTGTCTACTCAGCTATCATATTCTAAAAAGGCAAAAATAAATGCATGCACAGAACTGATTAGAGGAGAGAAACACTGTATCACAAGACATATTTGGCAACTTTATTTGATAGAGATTTTCTAGATCCGATCAGAGACCAATCTTTACAATAGAAGAGAAACTGGTGATCGTCTATAGTCTGACCATTTATGGCTGCATGGAACACAAAGTTATTAGTGCTAACACATGCACTCAAAGAACAGCTAAGCTTCCAAAGTATTTGTTTTCGTTGTGTTTAATAAACAATCACTATGATGTTGCACTCACAGAAAAAAGGTATCTCAGTAAAACCACTGTCATTCATAAAAAAAGACTACATAAAGATGCATTTTAATTCAGCAAGATAACCGCATGTTTTAAGCATGGGGTAGATCATCAGTTTAATTAGGACTAAGCAAAGGCTTTAAGCAGTGGACAATATCAATGACTAGCTTATGTTAAGGTCATGCAGTAAGATAAATTATTCTGCTTTCATGATCTCTCAAGGTAGTTACTCTATGAAAGTCTTTGAGGTCAGAATTATAAAGGTTTTCTTGTGTGTTTTGGTGGGTTTTTTGGTGGTTTTTTTTGTTTGTTTTTAAACCAGTTTCTGCAGTTCTGGAAATCTAAAATGAATAGAGTTTTTAGCATCAATTTGAAACACGTAGGAAGCTATGACTTGCAATTCTATATGGAATTGATTGCTCAGATGAGAGAAAAGATACTGCAGCATCTTTGTCCCTTACGCACTTCCCTCTTGTGTTTACAAAAACATTCTAAAAGCAGAGATCTCTGCTGGTGATCAATCAATATACATTTTGAATCTTACAAGAAAGTGGGAATGAAGGCAAGCCAAATACATTGCTGACTTGGTATCTTGAAGTCCAGGTAATGGAACATAGGGTAAGAGGTTTTGATGGACTTAACACATTCATCAAAGACACATTTCTCAAATACAGAGGTATTATTACACATTACAAAACTCAGAACTGTAACACAGAAGTCAACACTTCATGCAGTATTTCAAACCCTCTACAGAAGCCTATGAAGAACTAATAGTAACTAGGGCCTGAATTTCCAGTATTTCTTGTGATTTCCTCCTGTCAGTTATTACTCCAGTCAAAAAACTAGTCTCTTCTGAGAGACTAATTCTCAAGATTCTGGGATAGAATGGATGCAGCTCAGGGCATGCATCCTTTCTATGTTAGGGGAATCACATTCATCTCTGTGCTTTGCTCCCACTCCCTTACTTTGGAGAGAAATAATCTTTGAAACTGCTAGGTTTAAAAAAAAAAAAAAGTTATGTATTGTTTAGTGAGTATCTGGAAATGATCAAGCGATCTTCAGTCAGAACCATGTATCTTGGAAATGCTGGTCTATAAATGACATCCTACTCGAGCCAGAATTTAATCTGATGTTTTTTCTTAACCATTCCTCTTCTCTCCTTGCAAAAAAAAAAAAAAAAAAAAATTCTAAATGTAAACAAGCTCAGATCAATACTAAGAAGTTTTATACTATGCTTAAATTTTACAAATAGCTTCTAAAGCACTAGAATTGAAAGAAGAAATCAAGGTTGTGACAATCAATGCAGGACAGAAGAAAACAGCCTTTTTTCTTGGCCTGCATACTTAACATTTCACTGATGCCTACTCTTACCAATGCTTTCTGGATAGCTGTCTTTATAAACCGATTGTGCACTTGCAACTTAAATACCAAAAGCAGTTCTGGTTTCCCTAGCTTCAGTTCCAGCAGAACTGGAAAAGGCCCTGAGAAGGGCAGTAAGAATGAGCCATGATATGAAAAGCTTTCATACAATGAACACTTGAATATAACAGAATTCTTCAGCCTGGAAAAGAAACAACTGGATGGCACAGAAAAGGTTAATAGGGAAAGACTGCTCACTATCTCTTCCAGTGTAAGAGGCAGAGGTCATCAACTAAAATTAACAGGAGGCACATTCAAAACAAATGAAAGGAGTTAGCTACAAGTCATGCAATTAAGTACTAAGATGTGGAATTCCTTTCTGGTGATACTGTAAGTTTACACAGCCTTAAAAAGGTACTGGATAACAACACGAAAAAAGCTCATCTTAAATTACAGACACTGTCTCTGAAATACAAGCTGCTGGAGAGCAGGAAATCATTCTGGAAAAAAATTATGACAGCTTGCCCCATTCTTATTCTTTCCCTGGGCCTCTGCTATAGACGACTGCGAGACAGATGATACTGTCTGTGTCAGTGAAGACCTTTCACGGACATTAAGTCAACTCTCCCTGTTTGTAACATGTGAAACGTGATGACATGGAGAATTATTTGCTCTTCATAATAGTCCTTCAGTTTAATTTCAAGTATCTTATATTTTACACCATCCTTCCTTTCTCCTTCTGGGAAGGAGACAGATATTGGGAATCTGGCTATCTGAAAGATCCATTTACATGTTACACAGAATCTAATGCTTACTGAAAGAATGCTTACAGGTGAGGTGGTTGGTACAAATGATCCTTCTTAAAAATACCTAGGCAAACGGTATAGAATTCTAAGAACTGTCAGTATATAGATATCAGGGTATATTTGTAAATTCTTAATTAGCTATCAGGTGTACAAAAGCTCACGTTACATAATAATGTGATTTTGATGACCTATTTTTCCCCAAACTGTACATTTGCATGTATACTTTTTTTAATTATATATCCTGTATATATTTCTATGCACATGCATTGGAAGAACTTAAAACAAGTATTATCCTAGAAGCTTCCCATGTAACCCTATCTAGAATGGAATTAGCATTAAGCTCAAGGCCTGGACTGAAGCAGTTGCTGCTGATTCTCTTCTTCTCTTATCTGCTTCTAAGAAAAAAAACATCTGCTTAGATTTTTTTTTCACTAAGCCTAAGAATGTTGTATCTAGATCAAATAAACTCTGACCCTTGAATAGTAGAATTGCGGGACCCAGTTTGAAAGCAAAGTCAGCAGGACAAAGTTTAATCTACAATGCATTACCAGACACTACAGTTCTGATGGAAGAATCTAGTGCTAATAAAATATTCCAACTCAAGTTACACGTCGAGAACTACTTAAGTTTTTAACTGTTAGGATCTCTTTGAGTACAGATGCTTCTTTCAACTGCTTGAAAAAATAATCCATTCAGTCTAAAGACAGGTATTGTAGCTCATTTTAAAGGTAACAGGCAGCATGATAACTTGGATTGTTTTGCTTGTGTGTCTGGTTATTTTATGGGTGTTTCTGACTGCTGGATCCATTCAAAGATGCAACTTGATTCTCCTTATTTCTTGCATCTCAGTGTATTTGCCCTCTGGAAGTGATAGAGGATGTGTTCAAAACCAGCTTGTAGTAATACTACCAGTAGTATACTTTGTACTAACTGCTAATGTACCAATACTGCTACTGCTTTGTACTAATTTCTACCCTTCGGTTTCACATACAATTTTTCCATGGTAACGTGCAGACCAGATTGAGGCTTACTCATAACTGATGTATGTTGCAAAGGCAGATGCAATCCAGGATAATAAGTGTTGTGTTAATAACTGCTACGTGTAAAAATTACACTTTTAGTCTGATAACTAATAAGTTTCCAACAAAGAGGGAAAGCTTTAAAGGAACAGGTATTTCAGTGGTATTTCTGTCAGCATTAAGGTGGAGTAAACCAAACTCTCAGGTAAAAACAAAAGCTGTAATAAACTTGGATTATTTCAGTGATCAAATTTGCAAAGCAGACAAACAGTTCTTTATACAAGGGTGCAGGAAGGAAGCTACAACTAACAACAGAGGAAACGAGTAAGAACATTTGAACAGGAATCTTTCTTGGTGGCAAAACCAGCCCAAGAAATCTGAAATTCTATATTCAGACACTTAATGAATCTTCAGCATCCAAGTCTGGGCCTTGCCCCAGGCCCTTAAAAAATTACTTACAAATTAAATAGATTAACTTTTTTTCCAAAGGTTGGCATATATGAAAGCAGAAGCCACATTTCCTTCTAGCAATAGGCATTATTTACATAATTTAGAGAAATGTTAATAAAAATTATTTTTGCAATTATTGTTTGAGATAAGTCAGTGCAGTTCTGTATTCTTTTGTGGCATTACTGAACAAAAAGAATGTAGTTACTTTTAGTATTTGAACACACTGATTTATTTTTTTTCTTAAACACTCAGAAACTCTACACAAATAACCTAAAATGGAGGTGACCAACCCAATAGCCATAGATTCCAACTTAATGGCTGCTGCATGATTGACATGGGGCTAAAAATCTGCCTACTGCAATCATTGTAAGTTCTCTGGTATTTTACAGCAGCTGACCATTGGTGATTGATTACTTTAGGGTAAGAGAAAGCAGCTGACATCCAGCAACTGGTCAGTATAACTGCTATACAAAGATCTCTGCCCTAGGAAGAAATAGTCACTACAGATCAACTGCTGCACAGTAATGTGACTACAAGAAGGCAGGTGAAAAGTTAGACTTCATGTCCTAACTTCTCTTTTCCACTTTTTCACATCCTACGTGACACTATACTTACCCAACTCTCTTGGCCAGTCTTATCTGGCCTTATATCTCTTTGCACACTGGTTAGGAGAGGAGGCCAGGAAGAACAGTTGTGAGCTATTCCTGCATCTTGGTTGCAATTAGCATGGGATGGCATCAGCCAAATTTCAGTGCTGAGCATCTGACTGGCAGCAGAGATATAGCTGTTACTCTAGGCCCTCTGTGTGCAGGAGCAGTTCAGTTGCACGTGTCTGACCTGGAGTCAGGTAGTAGCTAAGAAATGCCAGTTGTTGTGGGACAGGATTTCTTAAAGGACAGGTTACTTACAAAATAGTGTATATCCATCTTCAGAGATCTGCCGTGCAGATATAAAATTCACACGAGTGCCACCTAGTGCTCTACACTGTCTGCTGCAGCTTAACTAGCTAAAATTTAAATCTTGAAAATTAATTACCCTCTTACAAATACACCGAATAATAGCAAAAAAATTATCAGTGCTCTTCTCTTCTGATATTTTTTTCCTTAAACTTTCTCCAAGACTTACTCTTCACAGTCAGTAAAGAGTATACTGCAATATACTTGCACAAAATATGCTTGCATATGCACACATGGAGGGAGGAAAGGGGACTGGTGGCCTGAAGGCTATTAACGTGAATTGGAACTAGCCAACACAGAAAAAGATGATATATTTTGCATTATGCAATTCATTCAAGTGAAAATAAAAGATGAGAGGCAGCTATTCTATTTTAAGGAGAGAACATCAGAAGTTCAGGTATTTTTAAAAAGTTTCCAGACTTACACAAATTGTGACATTTTTACATTTACAGGTATATTTAAAATGTATGGATCCATACCCAGGGTCTCTTCAATGCCTATATTGAACAATTTAGGTCTTCTTTATAAAAGTTAGTAGTTCTCATTAACTCAAGACTGACTGTTGAAATGCTATGCAACTTTAATTCATAACATGAATTTGCAATGATGTGTGTATTCAGACAAATAAAACACCTTCCTATGGCTTATATTGTTTGACAGTTAAAGGTAACATGTTTAATACTTGTAGTATTTGCTATTGGTCTTAATCTGTAAAAAGAGTTTAATAGAACATGCGTCATTATAGCTCAAGCAATAATCAAGAGTTATCACGAAGAGGAGAAAAGTCGCTTGAAAATATGACTTAACACATACCAAGCACTTATAAGAAAGTAAACATATTCCAGAGCAGAATGGTTCATTGAAATATTGCTTTTCTGTCTTGGAGAGAGACTTTATACAAAAGATAAAAGAAAGGAGCAAACAACTCTTCTGAGCCTACACCTTAACTATATATCGTATCCTGTCATTTACTTATATTTACTACTTGGAGCTCAGTTTTCAGGTGTAGTTAATCATCATGTTTTGGTAAGCGTTATAACTAAGATAAATGGGTTCTAAAGAAACTAATGCAGAATTAAGACTTAATTAATCTTCCCATACCCATTCCTTGTAAGAATATATGTTTCAAGACTCACTGAATTGAAAAAAGAAGACAGCTGCAATTTCAGAAAATTAAAATGTGTTTCTGAAACTAACGGTTAAATTATTATACTAACTAAAGTAAAATATTAGAATATACATACACTGTATAGCAGACTAGTTTTTGATTCTTAACAGTGTTAGAAGAAATCACTGAAATTGAGTAGTTTTTTCTTCTCCTGGGATCCAAATTTTTAAAGTTTCCAACTGAATTATTTTACAGTGAGAATAAAAAACTATTACTAGTATCTAAGTTGTATCAATATGAACTATGCTTAAAGTGTTTTTCCTGGTCTAGTGTAAACTTCCTTTACAAGCCACATTCTGTGTTATTAAATATCATGATTATCTGTGCAAAACACAACTCTGTTTTAGTAATGCTGGTGTTTATCACTCTGTCAATG
Source organism: Psophia crepitans (assembly GCA_013399095.1). Classification (NCBI taxonomy): domain Eukaryota; kingdom Metazoa; phylum Chordata; class Aves; order Gruiformes; family Psophiidae; genus Psophia; species Psophia crepitans. The sequence continues at coordinate 113,002 of VWZZ01002920.1, forward strand.
GGATTCTTCTATTAAGGAATACAGTTTAAACAACAAACAAGTTTTAAATAAATAGTTATATGACATCTCCAGTACTCATATAAAATTTAACTTGGTTTTACAATTTTAACAATATTCTAAAATTTATTCTAATACTCTAGTCGTTAGGAATGTAAGGGCTCTCAGTCACACATCAATAGGTAGGGGCAGTTTAGGTCTGAGGAGTTCCTTCACTTTTCACTACTAGGTTCCTACCACAGCACCTTTTTTTTTGGAACAGTATTATTCCCACAGGGATCACATCACTGGATAGCTGTCAAGGTCATGACATTTGAAATAGTATCACTGCAATATCCAGAAAGTGACAATGGGGTATCGTTAGAGAGAGTCTATGTTCCTTCTCCTCCCCCTTTATTGATTCCAGTTTGCTCTGACTCAAACTCTTCTTCGTTTTCATAAAGAAAAATGTACGAAGGATTTTCAGTTACTAGCCATTTAGACTCTTGAATATGTGCTACATATTACATACTCCTTTACATACTCCTTTACTTTATTCTCCACTTGGAGGTCAACAATGTCTCATGCCAGAGTAATGTCACAGTTATTATAACAACTAGTTACTAGCAACAAGACAAGAATAAAGAAGTGGAGTGCTATGTGATTGCTGCCAGTTGCAAAGATCTATATCCTTCATCTGTGGCACAAACGCTCTGATGACCTATGAAACAAGAAGCCAGTCTCACCAGAGACTTGCAAGTAAAAGAAAGTAATAAAAAAATTTCCCCACGCAAACCCTATGACAGTCACGCTCACAGAATATGTTCCTTTATTTCTTAGGGAAGTAGATAAATAAGTTACCTCATTTCTTATTTGTTTGCTTATTTATCTCCAGGTAAATTCTAATACTGCAAAAATCCATGCATTCCTTTTCCTCCTCCAATATATTAAAGAGGAAACTGGCTACAAACATTTAACAACATCTGGTTAAAAAGTTTCCTGTAAAATGAGAAACTGCTTTTTAAGTTGATTTTTCATTTGCTGTTGTTGAAATTTGATCCAAAGCCTGTTTTTCAGGTAATTAGACCCTCTCACTTCAGGGACTGAATGGAGAAATAGACAAATGTAACTAAGCATTTGCCCAATTTTCTGGAAAACAAATGCGAGAGACTAAGTCTCACTTTAAGGTATTCTGCTATTCTGTTTTCAACCAGCTCTATTAAGTTCTCATCCTTACAAAATAAATACAAGAAAAAGCCCCAAAACTAAAGAGTGAGGAACAAGCTGCTGAAGGACATCCAAGGTTCTGAGAACTTTGTTTATGAAACAGAAAAACAACAAAGAATGCTGTTACTCCATTAAGCAATTTGTCTTACATTAATCCCATATTTTAGTGAGCATGGGCTATTCCTTACAGATGAGTGTTTTCAAAAGACATTTTTCACTCTAGTTTGTGAACAGCTGTTTTCTGCTGACTTTCTAAAAGTCTTTGCAAAGAGTAAGCATGAAACTGAAGTCTACTGTCAGTAGAATTGATTTGCTATAAAAAGGACCCACAACTTCATTGCAAACTTGTCTGGGGCCTGAAAAATCAAAAAAATTGAATTGTACTGTAAGGTTGAATCTCTTTTAAAAGTAGCTATCAAACTTCATCTAATAAGTTACTTTAAGAATCTAATTAATTATTAACTTCCTCTTTAAATTAAAGTTAGCAACCTTGCGGCTAACTTTTACCTTCACCTGACTGTAGGAATACTTTTACAGTTTCACAGAAATGGCAGTTTGGCTATGCTAAGTAATACAGAAGGCTTTGGGAAATAGTTGTTTCTTAACACAGAGTAAAACATCACGTGACTGGCTATATATTTACTGTTAATGCCTCTCTTACTTCAGAAGTGGAGTTGAAGTACCTTTCTCTACATTTATCGGTGCTTAAGGGAAACTCCCTATTTGCAAACTTCAGACAGTCAATGATGTCACAATATTACTACTTTAATTCCAAACTTAAACCTTTACTTCCAAATAAGATGCAGTAATTTTATGGTGTCTTTATTAAGCTTAAATTTGTGTACCAGGCTAATTACTTTGCTAAAGAATTTATCTACTGAAATGTGAGAGAGTGATTTAAGAATTTCTTGATTTTTATTATTCAAAAAGGAAACATGGTTATATTTTCCACAATGCATAAGAATCCTTTCCACTTTTCTTCACATTAAATACTCTTGGCTTCATAATTCCTGATATTAACTTGTCTTACAGATATTCTATTTGATTTGTAAAGGTCACTGTCTTTTTAGCATTTCAACACTGTTATAAGTCAGCTTTTTACTTACATTTCGGCCTTATATTCATCTAATTTTATTTTAACTAAGAAAAAAGTTAAAAAAATATTGCTATAGTTAATTATAATGAAAGAATATTTCATTGGTGAGAATTAAAGTCACATAACTAAGGTGTAAATAGGCCTACTCCCTACTGATTTTGACAAATTTATAAATCAAGGTAGTTCTGTGTCTAGTGGGAGTATAAAACCCAAGTGTATGTTCCCCAAAGAAAACCTGAACAAAAAAATATGCTAAGAATATAGGAACAATCCTGTAATTGTAACCTAACACACGAGACCAGCCTAGTACAGTAACTTATGTATTAGAAAAAATACATTTCAGTGAAGCACTATTGTTCACCACCATCCTAACTTACCCTCAATTACAGACTGGAAAACAGCACCTTCTCTCCAAAGCTCAAAGGAAGGTCTCTCTCATGATAAACTGAAACAGGTACAGTTGAATCAAATCTATGTTGGTGGATAAAACTATTTCAGGAAGTTCTCCAGAATGCAGCATATTCAAGTAAAACAAACACATTTTCACCCTTATTTGACAAACTGAACTCCCTGGTATGAAGTTCACATAACTATTTCACTTATTTCAAAGAAATTTCACAGCCCAATTACATGTGTCCACTGAAAATGCTTCTGGAGGAAGGATGCGGACTTGCAGCTGAGGAACTGAAGATGTTTGTTAGGTGAGGAAGCTGCCAACTTGAATATTGGTTGAAATGCTCTCAGTGAACAGACAGTATTAACTTGTTGCCTCCAACTGGTAAAATGTTTCCATATGAGAAAGCTGACATGCTTCGAACAAGATTTATTTTTCCCTTGCAGTTTAAATTTGAGGAAACCTCTGATCATAAAAGCAGAATTTTTGGAAGTATCTATTTAGGATCACAGATTTGTGTCCAAGAATGTAGCTCTGAAAATGTTATCTGAAGTACATACTTAAGAAATTTACGTACCAGAAATCAGTTTAACATTGGGATAATGATTTTTTCCCTACCAAAGGCAAAATCTTTGCAACAAAAATAAAAGGTACGAGTCTTCCCAGCCAAAACACCATTTAAACATTGTACAGAAAGTTAATACAAATACATCTTTAGCAATTATTAGGCATTTTCTGTACTACAGATCAAATGGGACATTATGAATAGGAGCTGGTGAAACTACTGTATCTGCCTTTGGAGTGTTTGTATGAGCAGGCTTTTAAATATTATTTTATTATCCACAACTCTAAAGTATGTTCTAGTATCACAGTACTAGAATTAAAAAAAAAATCTAATAATCTATAGTAAACGAGTGTTTTGCCATTTTAAGTTTTCAAATGAGTTTTGTAAAATCCTGCTATAGAGTCCAGACCTCAGAGCCCTTTTTTTAGATCTAAAGCCTTTCTAAAGTGGCAATCTAAACTTTCTGCTGTCCCACAAGCTGCTCTAAATGGGCTTACAGAAACTAAAAAGCAAGACACCTCCCATTCCAAATTGTTAAATAATGTGACTGATGACTAGAAACAGCATTCAAATAACTTTTTCAACAGTAGGTACGATGATTCTATGATTAGTAAAAATGCACAGCAGGATTCTTTTCTGTACCCACATTATCACAAACTGCACTGCATGTCTTCCACTGGCAAGCGTTGCATCATGTGAACATGTGCGTAGTTAGCTCGCAATTTACATACAAAGTCCTAGCTCTTAGCAAAATTATGTTTCCATGTGTAATTAAAAAACATAAAAAACCTGAGCTTTAATAAGGTTTTGCAGGGGAGATCACAAAATATCCATTGGCTAACATCAAGGGACTTGATGACTTCAGTTCTTCAGTACAGTGGTGTCCAAGCCATAAACTCAAATTTTGAAGGATTTTAACATACTCAGCATATTGTCTACACTAAGACTTTTTACCATTCAGTTACGGATAAGCAGATATTTAAATAATATCCTAAATAACAAGTGTAACAAGGGCAGTAGAAAGAGCGTGCTCCATCTTCCTTTTATAGTAACTATGAACAGACATTGCTTCCTAGTTTCAACAGATGGCTGAACATGCTCCCCCCCCTTATCTTTTAAGCAAGTTACAAGCAGGACTGTAAATTACCACGAAGACCTGTAGCCTTACGCACAGGTACATATGGACGAGACAGGCCAGCGCAGACACTTTCAGGGCTAGTGGATCATGCTGTGGTGGAACTGCTGTGTCTCCTTCCAGCGTCTGTCCTTCAGAGCAGAAACCGGACTTAACACCCCTTCCTCTGCCCCTTCGCCTCATGGGGTGGACACAAGACACAGCCCCACGCATCTGCAGAGGAGACCTATCTTAACTTTTGGCGTCAGCCAGCAGACGAACTGCCTGGGGCAGGCTCTGTAGGGCACATACGTGAAGGAGAAGGGACTCGCGTGCTTTGGGCAAGGGGCTCATATTTGAGGNGCGGAGGGGCGCCGCCGGCCTTCTCTGCGTGCCCCCCGCTGCGCTCTCGGCCTCTTACCACGTACCATCTCGATGATCTTAGTCTTCCTGCCCGTCTTCTTCTTCATGGTGAAGATATACTGAGCCAGCACCACGCCGCCGACCAGGGCGCACACGCTGGCGCTGGCCACCGCTCCCATCTTCGCCACGGCGGTCCTGTCCATGGTAGCTGCCGGGGGCACGGCAAGGCGCCGAGAGCCGCTGCGGGGAAGGGGGATGACCCCCAGCCGCTGAAGAGGGGAGGGGGGGGCGGGTGTCCCTCAGCGCCGGCCCGAGCGGGTCCCTACCGACCGCCAGACCCGGCAACTGGGCAACGACTACGCCGCGCGCCGCCCACCCCCGTAACACGCGCCCCGCCGCCTCGGCTCCGGCGCGGGCACCCCGCGAGACGTCATCTGCGCGTGGCCTGCCGGCGGTACCACGCGAGAAGAAAAAGGGGGAGGAGGGGGAGAAGAAAGGGGACGGCTGGTGCCTCGGGGCGATCTCGAGGGCGAGGAGTTTTTGTGACGGCTTTGCAAAGCAAAAGCCCCAGCCGGAAGGTTGCGTTTTTCCACAGAAAACACAAAATAATGCCTCTCTTCCCCCCTCCGCACAGGAAGAAATGGGAGAGCCCAACGGTCTGTCGCGCCGCTTCCCAAACTACATTTCCCACGGTCGGCGCGCGGCGCGTCTCGCCTATGTGGGCCGGGCCGGGCTGGGCGGGGCGCGACTGGGGCTTAGCGCGCGGTGAGAAGGGTGCTGGAGATGGCGGCGGCAGTGGCGAGGGCGTTGTAGCGTCCCCGGTCTGCGTCTCACCTTTTTCTTTGCCTCAGACCGCGTTTGAGTAAGGAGCGTCCCGCGGGGAAGGGGGCCTGCCGCCTCGGAGCAGCCCCCACCGCGCCCGGGAGGTGCTGTGTCCCGCCTAGGTAAGCTCCCGCCGGGCTCCCGAGGCGCGGGGCTCCCGAGGCGCGGTGCGGCACAGGGGCTCTGTGAGGGAGCGGGTGTGTGGGGAGGGCTGCGCTGCCCTGTCACCAGCCTGCACTCAGCTGCAGCGGGTTGCCTAGCGAGCGTAGCGACGGTAACCGCCGAAGGTGAAAATAATAAATGTTTTTATTTGCCGGACACGGCACCTTGAAAGAGGAAAGGTGCGGATTTGCAGGCTGTGTTTTTCCCTGAAGGAAGAAAGGGTGAGCCCATCATTTTTCCTTTTTCTCAGAAAGAGCGGCCAGAGCTGGCACTACCTGGCTGCCTCCCATCTCTTCTGTGAGCTGTGGGGTCCAGCGTGTTCGGGTTTGTCCCAGTCATGGCAGTGCGTAGGTGTGGAGCTGTGAGTTTTGAACTAGGGTAGTGTTATTGTCAGGCTGCCTATGAAAGGATTAGTATCCGCTATCCCTCTCTCCCTGCGTCTTAAAATAACAGCAAGTACGGGGCAGAAAAGCTGATTTGTGCCCTATCTGACCGACTTGTTTAGTTGTGTCACTAGAGCATCTTCAAGGCGATTACTTGGTGGTTTTGATGTTGTCTGTTTATGCCTTCAGTTATTTTTCTAAAACTAAGATCTCTTGCAGAAGATTTACATCACAGTCTTTTCTTCCTGATATTCCTTGGTATGAGAGAAAACCTCAGTTTGGTGACTTTGAAAAATTATATTACTTTCTTGCTGCTTGTTACAGAAGGCTCCTAACAGTTTGAAGAAAGCTGTTTGTTTTTTTTTTGCTTTTCCCTCATATAACTAGCAGTGTCTATCACAACTAATTTGTGAATTAATGACAAGTTTTCTGAACTGCCTAGTGAGAAACCTTGAATCAACATTTATTCAGCTTGCACTAGAGCAGTGTGAAGCTAAGGGATGAAATATACTCAGTAAAAGTTGTTGCTAACAAAGAAAAAGTTGTTTGTATAAACAGTTATATATGTGTTAGTATACACTCTAACAATGTTTTCTTTCCCTTTCAGTAAAGAAGAATGTCTTTGTTTAAAGCTAGAGACTGGTGGTCCACCATACTTGGAGAAAAGGAAGAATTTGACCAAGGCTGTCTGTGTGTTGCTGATGTTGATAATAGTGGCAGTGGACAAGGTAAATTCAGAATTACATGGTTGCTGACTTTTAAGCTACCCAGCTGCAGGTTTGCTTTGACAAATGCATACTTGAAAGCTTGTTAGCCAGGCTAGTTAGTTTAAATTCTGCTATCTTTAATGTAGCCTTACAGGCTTAAGAAGACAAATTCAATGCCACTTGTCTTTGTATATTTGCAAGTTTCTAAACATTTTCATTCTTGCTTGTGTTCAGTAGTAATTTCTCTTGTGTGTGTATCTTCAGTGGTACATATCTCTTAAAATAGAACATTTTCAGTTAGTCATGGGAGCAAACACATTGTAAGTTGTTGGAAATAAAACTTAAGGGGAAAAAAGGAAGGTGAGAGCTAATAAGCTAATTGAGAAAAATAAGCTAATTTGGGAATATAAAAATAAGCTAATTTAGAAAAGCAAACCCCCTTTTGCCCAGAAAATAAGGGATCATTGAAATAAGTGACTCTGAGTAAACCCTGCTTTTCTATGTAGCTGTTAATAATGTGGAAATAAAGTGTGGAACTGAAGTGATGTGTCTAAGGACATATTTACAGCAGTTCATGACCTTTGCTGTTGGAGTTGTTGTGTGTGTATTTTTTAATAAATATTTGGGATATTTCTGAGATATGCATGTTCATCTTGGAGCTCTGTTTCTGCTCAGTAAAGGTACTCGAGTTTGATTTTACCATCGCCATAGTTTTAAAATTATTTTGATTTTAGGTTGTCCCTTTTTAGGAGGATTTGAACAAAGTAAAGCTGTTACTGGTTTGGTGTACAACCTTTTTCAGTAGAGAGTCATAGAAACTTTTAGGTTGGAAAAGACCTTTAAGATTGAGTCCAGCCTTAAAATTAACATTGCAAAGGCCACTACTAAACCATGTCCTGAAGTGCCACATCTACATGTCTCTTAAATACTTCCAAACATGGTGACTCAACTGCTTCCCTGGGCAGCCAGTTCCAATACCTGGTAACCCTTTCAGGGAAGAGTGGGTTTTTTTTTTTTTTTTCCCCCACTGATATCCAATCTAAACCTCTGGTGGCACAACTGTCATTTCTCCCAAGTAACAAGCATCAGAACAAGAGGGAATGGCCTCAAGTTGTGTCAGGGGAGGTTTAGATTGGATATTAGGAAAAACTTCTTCACGGAAAGAGTAGTGAGGTGTTGGAACAGACTGTCCAGAGAGGTGGCTGAGTCACTGTCCTTGGAGACATTCAAAAGATGTGTAGACATGGCACTCCAGGAGATGGTTTAGTAGGCATGGTGGTGTTAGGGTGACAGTTGGACTTGATGATCTCAGAGGTCCTTTCCAACCTTAGTGATTCTATGATTCTTATTCTGGCTANGGTCCAGTACCTCACTGTCCTTCATGTAGTGTGGGGCCCTGTGCATGCAGAGGAGCAGTCACTTCCCTAGTCCTGCTG
>VWZZ01002921.1:32094-63202 GCA_013399095.1 Psophia crepitans
CCGCCCCCCGGGCTGGGGACGGAACCGTCCATGCTGAATAACGAGTTAATTTTGTTCCCCCCCCCCCGCCCCAAAAAAGAGGCAAAAGCATCGTGAACCGACTCTGCCCTTCCACAGCATCCTTGTTTACATGGAGCCGAACCCAGCACCTCCTGCCCGCTGCAGCAGGCTGGATCAGGCCCTGGGAGAAGACACAAACCACCCCCGCCCCCGCTCTCTCTCTCTCTCGGAGATTTTGAGTCCGATCCAGAACTAATGGATTTGGCACGCATTCCTCGCTGCTGGCGAACGGGCCAGCGGGTTTTTCAGCCCCCCCCATCCCTTTCAGATGGGAATCGTGCTACCGACCTAGATATCGCCCAGAAGGGTATTAAGTGACTCCAGGAGGGACAAAGGCACAGAGCGCGGCCAGACTGGCTCTCTGGAGGAGTTGGATGGCAAAGGTTTTTTGTCACTCCAGAGGCTTTTGGCTAGGGATCCGCCTTTATTTAGGATTTATATAATCCAAACTAGACCTCGAGCAACAACAAAACGATAAACAGTGGAAGGGGATATAAAGAAAACAGGCAAATGGAGTCTCTTCTCGGTGTTTAAAATAGCCGGTTTCCAACAAAAAAAAAAAAAAAGAGAACCTAAAATAAGGTTTCAGTTCTTCCCTTACAACTGTTCTTAAAAACTAACAGTTTAATTCAAGCGGCACCACCGTGTCGCTTTCTGATAACATGAAAAACTCACATCAAATACCATCTGAAAACAAAAGTCTATTTCCAAGTATTATAACTGTTAAGAGCAAAGGAAAACAAGCCCTGCTAACTGCAAAGCAGTGATGTGGGTACTGAACAAGCACTCAAGAGTAGCTCTTGGAGAGTAACAGCACATGTAGCTTCTAAAGTTTCCCAGTGCTGAGGACACCACCACAACCCCACGGGAGGGATTTCTCGGCCAGCTGGGGTGCAGAGGCTGCTGGCCACTGCAGGCAATGAAGTGCCTCCCAGCACCACCTCCCCCTCCAAAGCCCAACTCAAACCGTTCTCACCTGAAATTATTTTGCACGCTGACTGCAAAGGTGTCCTCACTGGAATGGAGAGCGTTCTCCAACCTTTGGGAGACCCTCCCCTCATCTGCTTCGCTTTATTTGAGCTCCGGAGGCCTTCGGAAGCCGCCCGCCACGTTCGGGAGAGGCTCGGCTCGGCGGGTACCGAGAACTGCCGGCGTCCACGTGGCAGCGACCGTCCCACGTTCACCAGCCGCCTTCTCAGCGACATCAATTCCAGTTCCTTCAGTAAAAGCCCAGTGCCATGCTCAGCGCTCGCCTGGAAACTCCGTCCCCAGACACCGTGCAACGTTTCATTAGCAGATACAAGGATACCGCTCGCTCTTGTTCTCTTCTGAACTTGCCCATTTTCACTTTTAATACCGTGTTCCTCGACTTCCCATTTAAAATGCAGAGGCATGTTATCTTTCATCACCGCACTCAATACAGTTTGCAGGGCATTAACCTCGGCTCTAAGTGTTCGGAATTGATCTTCTGGTTTCCAATTTCAGTGTTCAGATCCCCAAATTGTTGGTCCACAGAGACTAATTTGCCACCGCAATAATCCATTTGTCGCTGCAGGATTTTAAATCAAGGCTCCGGTTTTTTTTGCAGCCATAGACTGTAAATGCAGTAGGACTTTTTCCACGATTATTAGCGACATCAATTTCAGAAGCTGCTCTGCATGGAGGGTCGGATGATAGCACAGCCTCAGGGGCAGAGCTGGGAGACTTGAGAGGCTCAGCTAATTGGAAATTAAAGGCAAGAAGGAAACTCCTTGGACTCTTAGCCCAGGCAGATATTAAGCTTTTAGCATTTAGTGGATGTATTTAAGCATAAAGAAAGGACCATCACACAGAAGCAGTCTTAGACATCAACCTTCCTTCAGCTCTCATGCTTTGCAGCTTGAGAAAGGAAGCGACCGATAAACCAAGCTGCAATGCTGCAAGTCCCCAACCAGCCAGTAAACGCCCCCAGACCCATTCCTGTATCGACTGCCGTTGCACAAACCAGCTCCAGGTCAGAGGCTCGGGACCGTTATTAAGGGCAGATGCGGCAAAAGGGGATCTGAAGTGCGTACCGGTGGTTTGGAGCTGGCAGCGCTCACCCCTGAAGCCGTGCCGGCGGACGCAGCCTCAGGCCACGCACGGCCCTGGTCCCCACACCGGCCTCTGAATTGCACTTTGCGTGGGCTGGGAAATTGATCCACGTTAAAAATAATACAGGGAAAACAAAACAAGCTATTTTTAACCCAAGCCAGTCCCATGATCTGGAAGGCGTGTCTATGAGACTGTCCCAAAGCAAGGTGTTATTCAGTTGTTTTACAGGTGCGCACAGACAAACCAAATAATGCTTTTCTGATAAATCAGTTTATTTTTCTCCATTAGTTCTTCATCTCATCACTTTAAAACCTGTACATCTTTGGGAAAGGCATTGATTTAAAATTCTTCCTAGCTATCCAGCTGCAAAACTACTATTCTTATTTAAATTTAAAGCAGTAGCTCCTTCACATTAAGCTTTGATCTTTTATAATAAATGGACATGAAGCAGATAATAAACAGACATCCAGTTGATTCACTTAGAGCAGCCAGTTTTCTAGTGCAAAGTTTGCATCCAGTATCTATCCACTGAGAGATTACTTCAATGAGGAAAGAGGACTTTGTGTGCTGCGAACGGGATGGCTTGGCCAAGCAAGTTCCACAGGCAAGGGCACTACCTTCAAAACTGCAAGCTGTGAAAGAGTAAAGAACGAAGCGGCAGGCAGGTGACACGGGGTAACAGGCACCCAGTACGCTCACAACGTGCTAAGAACCGAGAAACGTGTCTGGGCTAGCGCTCAGATGATGAGCTGCGATCCTGCGATGCGATTTCTTAACAAGCGGCACACAGAGAGACAAAAGCGCTGTTAGAACTCGCAGCAGACGTGTTCGTAACGCTTTGAGGGCTGACAGATCTTCAGGGAGTCGCAGCGATGGACTCCCTCCTCTGGTGGTACCTTTATCTGCCGATAACGGTGAACTGCGGGGCTCTGAGCACTTCTGGGTGCCAAAAGCACTAAACCAGAGCCAGAAACCGGCAAGTTACTGGTTCTGTCCAGCCTCCTGTGCTGACAGACGCTGCGAGTCCTCCTACCAGCCCTGATCGCTGAAGGACACGCTGCTCAGAGTCTCTCAAGGCTTGAGCTACCCACACTACATCAAAACAAGGAGAGATGTTACGGATGAACTGGAAATGCCTTGATATACTGGAAGGACAATCAGGAACACCGTAAGACATTTGGACTATACACAAGCACCATTTGCAGATGTGCAAACAGAGAGTCAGAGGCTCTGCCAGGCGATGAGACATTGGCTGTGATTCCTGATAGGTGGAACAGTGAGAGCCAACTCAAGTGCTGTTCTTATGACAATCTTATAGGATTAACCAGCTTAATGAGATATACGGTAGGAATTACTGTGGAGGGGATTACAGGTAGTATAAACCATGGGAACGGAGAGAACGGGAGCATTTGGGATTACAGGGAGGGTAAGAAGCAGCGGTTGAGCAGCCCGCTGTAGGCAGCAGCGCAGCAGTTACGCAGCAGCAGAGCTCTCGGCCCGTCTCAAGCCAGCCCAAGCTTTGCTTGGGAAGGAAGTAGGGCTGTTTACAGGTTCAGAGCACCTCAGTTTTTCCCAAGGCAGCACAACGCCATGCAGAGAGGGCATGTGGACTGTCCAAACCACTGGAGGGGTGGAAGCAGAGCTGCCGTGGTGCGAACAGCACGTTTGGGGTTGTTTCTAGCTACGCCCCTGGAGCGCCAGAGTAACCTTGGTGGGTTTTGTTGGAGACACATTTATTAGCAACGGCGAAGGGCGTGAAACAGGTTCAAAAGCAAACGAGAGATTTGCAACGTGAAGTTGTGCGAAGGATCGGCATTTACCATGACCGCTGTTTAGAGAAGTGCTACACCCAGGCTGTGGAAAGTTTGCACAAAGAGAATTCCTCAGAGAGTGAACACTGGAAACAGGGTCAAGAGTTAACATCTGATGTAAACGGGCACTTCTGAGCCGGCAGTTGGCTGGGCCCAGAGCATGAGGCGAGAAGTGTCACTTAAACCATATTTGGACCCAGATTTTTGGAGATGAAGAAAACCCCTGAAATGAACAGCTGACCCCCAAGAACATCCTGCGCGCAATAAGGCAGTACTTACACGAACACGATCTTCACATTTCTTTGTGCCATTACCTCGGGAATGTTTGCAGCTACGGATGGAAGGAAGGGAGGGCGTTCTCCCTGGAGCCAACCCCTCAGTCGGGAACAGGAGGCAGTACTTTTTTGCACCCAGCGATGCACGGCAGTGGTCAGTCCACCCAGCACTCGCAAGTTTAGGAAGAAAGGAAAAACAAGTTGGTGTTCAAAGAGTTCACAAGGGAAATCAAATGTTAAAACAACAAATAAAACGGGGGCAGTCTGGGCAGGGCTTTCTGGCGGCTGTAAGCTGCCTGACAGTGCCCCATCGCTGCTGTTGGGGCATCTGAATGAGGAATGATTTGAGAGCGCAGGTTGGGTGGCAGGAGCAGGAGGAAAGGTGCATCCATGGCATTTCAGAGGCAATGGCAGAGTTGTGGATGTCCAGAGAGCTTTTGCAGTTGAAACAGTCTTCACTGAAAAGTTACCATTTACGGAAACAACTAAACCAGCAAAAGAGCACAGGCTAAACCCTGAGCACTAGCAGTATAAACACTGTCCCTTTTGGAAGAGCAAATGATGATATCATACATACATCACACCCTTCCTGTGTAAACAGGAGTGCCAACATGAGAAGACATGCACTGTAAACCATATGTCTGGCTGGTTGCAGCTTTTCTGTGTCGTTCTTGAGGGCTGCAGAGAAGATCAATGAGGCCAAAAGCACTTCTTAGGATCCGACTTGGGCGGTTTCAGGCACTTCCCTAGCTTCTCACAGCCTGGAGGAGACCAATTCTGTTAAAAACAAACAAAAAATATACAGAAAGATGATTCGTACCTGCTAAGCCCTAACCCTCACCAACCCGTTTCGATCCTCACAAAGACGCTCTTATGTACTGCTTGAAAAATGAAACTCCTCTTGCTGCTGATGCTCCTGGGCTCGTCAACTTCCTAACTCCAAAGACTACTCAAAAAACGCTTTAGGAAAGATTACAAGTCCTTCTGCAGGACATGGTTCCCTCTCTGGGACAGAGTGGTCCCTCCTGTACAAATACAGTCTGCTGGGTCTCTGGTGACCTTCCTCCTTTTCCTGTAGCAGCCTGGAGCAACCAGACCACAAGGTTTTGGTGAAAACTCCAATTTTCCTGGGATCCAGGAAAGAGTTATCATTCTTAGCACCAAGATATCCATGCACTTCCTTGAGGAAACAAGCAAAAAGCAACAGAAGGCCAAGGGTGTGAGAGAGATGAGAATGCCGGTATTTTAATGAGCATTTTGATGGATGAATTCATGAACAGATGGAGCAGGAGGCATTTATAAGACAACTACTCCAGCACATGCAGACCAAAAGTATTTGCCTCCCTTGTCTCCGCGTTTCTTGAACTACCTTTCTCCAACATGTGTACAACAGAGAAATTACGTCGGCAAGGAAACCCGCTGCAAACCTCAGTTTCCAAAGGGATTACCGACAGAAGGAATTTGGATAAAAGAACTTTTTCCAGTTTCATTGGCGTTTTGCCATTTAAAATTTGGGACTGCGGTAATGTGAATGGCAGGGTACAATTGCCATTCTGCCTCCAGACATCTTTTGCGTTCATTCTCCGTCCCTCCCTCTCTCAAGCTCTGCCTGTCCATCCGTGGGAGATTCCTGCTGCCACCTATTAACGGTCAGTTCAGCTCTGACCTCTTTCATTTTCCTTATTTTTGTCCTTCAAGTCATTTACATTTGCTTGGAATTAAATTCCTACGGAGGAAAAAGAGAAGCTTAACCCCAGAAAAAAATGCCGGAGCAGGTTTCTGTTCCGTCCAGCCGACAACAGATGGCAGTGAGACACCAGCTATCTCCGCAGAAGGAGCAGACCGCAGAGGGGAGCTCTGGCGGAAGGCACCTCGCTGCACTCAAGGCTCCAGATGGTTTAAGAACAATTAATGCCAGTTTTCTAAATCCGTCTCTCAATTTTAAAATGCACAACCACCGCTGGAAATTCCAGATGTCTGACCACTCTGTAGAAGCAACAAAGATCCAAAGGAACAAATTGAAACGTTTGTTCTTTTGGGGAAAAAACCCAAAATAAACCAAACTGTATCTGCCTCAGTCTCGGAGTCCAAGTCTGTTTTCCTGGATCCGTAAGTGCTGGGAGCCCTGAGGACACCATGTGTGCTGCAGGTCAAACATGCAGTCAAACCAGCACGGCTCCACTCCATGGAGCAATTTCTCCTACACTTCCGCAGGAGGAAAACACAGCAGAAGCGGCTCTGCGGGAGCTTTATCTACGCTGCTGGTGGGATACACCACAGATGGGCCAGCAAACACTTCCCCTGCTCAGGAGGGCTGATGCTGCTGCGCTTACATCAGTCCCAAGGTTGCAGTAGCTACAAAATGATCCATCTGCTTTGCTTATGTATAAGTAAAGACAGTTCTTCTCCTCTGTCCTGGAAAGGATATTAAATACCCATATCAAATAAACAGGTGACAGAATTTAGAAGATAGCGTCAGGCACAGTATTAGTAGGTGATATTTATCTCCCAGCATCCCCCAAAGGCAGATTTAGGGCCCAATAAACCCCAGCAATGCTATCATTCCAAAAAGATTTGGTTATCTTCATCTCCGGTCTCAAAAGGCAACAATTTGGTGTCTATTTTAGTTTTGTGTAATCAGCCTGTTAGGACGTTACATAGAATAGAAAACTCAGAATCTAAAAAAGTTTCCTGGGGGGATTTGCACGTTTCTCCTGGGATTAGAATATCCCCCAGCCCACCAGGGAGGGCATTCTGCCTCAGAAATCATTCGGCCCGAATGGCCTGGTCTGAGCGTGGCCAAGCATTGGAGCAGTCATGCTTTATGGCAGGCATAACTGGACTTGGCCAAGCCCTGCACACCTCCAAAGCACAAGCATCAACCCACGGCCTGCAAAACTTGTACGTTACTGAGATAAGAGCAAGGCACGCTCAGGGAGCCCCAGGGCTGGGGTACTGGACCTCCAGCCCAGCTCTTTTCCATTATGCAACCCAAAGGCACCCCGGTTTTGACAAACAGGGGTACCTTACGTTTCCACACTGCACCAGGGGTGCTGCACAGCAGCCTACCAGCTTTATGAGCCAGTTCTGGAGCTGGAATTAGCACAGAAGAAATGCCTTTCCGGAAGGTCCCTGGCAGCAGCCAGGCACTGGGGAGAGCGTCTGAACCCAAAACGTCCCAGAGGAGCACAGAGCAGTGTTTATTAAGGGAAAAGTTGAATAAGGAAAGAAAACAACACAGAAACAATGGTCCTTCAAATCTTTTTCCTACTTATCCAAAAATAAAAAGAAGTGACAAAGCTAAAAAAAATCTTTGCCTACTAAAGAGACACAAATCCACATTTTCTATTTTTCTGGCTGGCTGAAGATAGACCCTAAGCAGCAGGTACTGACTGTTCGTTTCAGAAGATTATTTCAGTGTCAGAAAGATTTTGCCTGTTACAGTTTTGTGTCAGTCTGCAGGCACATCCTCTTAGACTACACACACTGTTATCATCTGACAACTTTACCTCCTACAAACCATCCAGTGTCTATCCTAGGTTCTCAACAAACCAAGCAGCGTTTGTCAGGAAAGCCAAACTGTAACTTTCCAACATGCAATTTGAAGGAGGAAACAGAATTGAAAACATTTGTCATGTTTCAAGCCATAAAGACTTTGGAAAAGTCAGGCATGGGTGGAATTGGAGGAGACCGAGCAAGACCAAAGATACTCACACACATATCATTGAAGAAGAGCCACTGTGTCAGTCCCACCACTCAAAACATGAAGGAGTTTTGAGATTTGCAGAAGGGGATTAGAAAGGAGAAGAAGGACCTACAGCTGCAGATAGTGCTGTATCTCTAGCCTTCTCTCAGCCTGGACAGGCTGAGGGAGCTGGGCTTGTCCAGCCTGGAGCAGAGAAGGCTGCGGGGAGCCCTTGGAGCCCCTCCCAGTGCCTGCAGGGGCTGCAGGAAAGCTGGAGAGGGGCTGGTTGCAGGGCAGGGAGGGCCAGGCCAAGGGGAAGGGCCTGAAGCTGCAGGAGGGGAGCTGGAGCTGAGCTGGGAGGCAGCAATCCTTCCCTGGGAGGGTGCTGAGGCCCTGGCACAGGGTGCCCCGAGAAGCTGTGGCTGCCCCTGGATCCCAGGCAGTGTCCAAGGCCAGGTTGGATGGGGCTTTGGGCAGCCTGGGCTGGTGGGGGGTGTCCCTGCCCGTGGCAAGGGGTGGAACTGGGTGGGCTTTGAGGTCCCTTCCCACTCAACCCAGTCTGTGATTCTATGACACGATTCTAAGGAAGGAAGCAGTGGAGTTCATCCCAGCATGCTGGTAGACTTTCCAGACCTAACTCCACTCGCTTTGTACGAGCCCTTCAAATGGGAGCTCATACAACTCGTCTCCATCCCTTCCCAGCATTTTGAAGCCTTTACAAAATCTTCCCTAAGCTAAGGATTCTCAAACATATTTACGCTTTAACCACTCACCATGACGGCCTTGTCGCACACATTAAGCTGTGGCACCCCTGGCACCATGGTCTCTTTGTGCTGCTGGACGACGGCTGATATCCGCCCCATTGCCCTTTGGTATTCATCGCTGGCAAAACTAGAACATGGAAAAAATACAGATGTTATCAGTGGGGCTTCATACACGGCATCGCTGCAGCATCCACATCACTAAGCTAGGTCAGAAGACTTTTCCTGGGCCATAGCAAAGGAGAAGAGTATGTAAACACACAGTTGACACTAATTGCGCACAGATCCGTAGGGAATGAAACATCTGGGCTGACAGAGTGCGGCCCGGCTGGGCCTGGGGGCTGCAGGTCTGGGACGCACTGCTTAGGGCAGCAAGGATGGCAGACGGCTTGCCCTCCAGAGAAAAGAAGCGCATGGCTCCTGGCAGGTCATCTCAGGATGGGGCTTCAGCTTTCAAAGCTCTGGCCCCAAACATATCGCTCGGGGTCAGGCAGATACGCTGCAAGCTGGTGTTGATTCCCAAGAGGGAAAGCTGGCACGTACAAAGCAGGGTGCTTCTGGGGTTGGCCTCAAGCTCCGCCGTAAACGATTATCAAGGGAGACTTCCTAGACACAGGACAAACACCTTGCCAGACACGTTAGTACATAAACAAGTTTGCCGAGGCAATCCTTCCAGCGTGTTACACAAGAGGTCACCCCGCTCTCTGCGCATTCATCCTCCACTCTCACGTGCTTTTCTCTAACGCGTGCATCCCGCAGAGGCATTTAGTGGAAGGAAACAAAGGTAATGGCAATACTTTGTTTTTCAAGAGTGTTCTCAAGCTAAGGGTTTCAAACACAACCGTTGGCTAGTAAAACTTCACAATCACCAAATAAGATGAACTAATATTATGCAAACAGGAAGACAGAGAAGAATAGAAGTGACTTGTCCAAGACGAGAATACCTCCTCCATTTCGCAACATCACCCTGGGGTTCTGCCCCATCTACATTCTTCCATTACAGCTTTATTATTCCAAGCTGGGACCCATCTGTCGTGCTCCAAGCCCTCATACAGGGTTATAAATTACCAGATTTTCCTCCACCCGATTACTCCAGTAGGTACTTGTTTAAGTGGTTCAGGGTGTACTTCACTAATACTTCAAGTATTTCTAAAATGGAGGATTACTACCCAATGATCTCATTTTGTCCATCACGTTAAGAGTCACTTCAAAAACAGAGAGCGGCAAATTGCTTCTGAAGATAAAAGAAACAATGCAGCTTGGTCCTGACCTCAGGCTCCCTTTGCTTACAGTCCAAGCTGGCCACCAGCCCCACACTCCAGCTAATTTCCTTCTTTGAAAAACAATCACATTTCGAAGCCCAGTAATGTGCCAACAGTTTCCAGTAAACCCTATAAATATCACATCTCGGCAGCCATCCAGAGAGGAGCTGATTGTGGGGATGGGCCTGAGCTTTGCTGATAGAGAACCGGAAGGGAATTTGAAATGACAAGCTCGAGCAAACTAATCTGTTGCTCTCACACCCAGCTAGCTGTATCCTGGTGGAGAGGCTATCACCGGGACCGGCTGTGTGATCCGTACGGACCACCCTGAAATTCAGACTGCTCTTGCAAAGCTCCCGAATTTGCTTGCTCCTCTCCCCGACACATCCCACCTCAGCTCTCACAGCAGCCAACTGCTGACTCCCGCACTGCTGCCCCAAAGGTTGCTGAAAACGGAGGGACAGGCAGAAGCTTGGGAGCTGCCAAAGACCATCTGTGACTCACACCCTGATGAGGACACTCAAGGCAACAATCGCTTGGCTCAGCCAGTCTCCCATCCCGGTGGCACAATGGCCTTTCGGTTTGGCGAGATTTTATCTGGACGCCTTCTGGTTGTACTTGAAGCGCGCAGGATTGCCAACCCGGTAGCTCGCTTGAAAAAAATCTAACCCGATTTTTCAAAGAGGCAGAGAGGGTTTAAAGCTAACCTGTGCTGACACGCAGAGGACAGCGAACATGGGAGAGCCTGCCCACGGAGAGAAAACGCTGCAGAGACGAACACACCGAGGGCGCCTGCCTGGAACCGCAGGCCAGCACCAGGGATGTACGCAGTGCATCGGACGTCTCGGCTGGAGACTGGGTGAAACGGAGGAGCCAGGAACATTTTAAAACCTACGTACTCCAGCAACAGAAACGGAGCTGAAACGCAGTTTAGGGAGACACGTGTATCTCAGCGGTTTAAATTTCTAATGCACCTATTGTGCCAGGATCTGAAAGCTCTTCCAAACCCCAGCTAATCACACTTCATTAAAGATCCTTGTACGAGGGCTTAATATGAATTAATACATATTTTAATCAATTGTTTGAGTCTAACAGATACTCTAGATATCAAATCATTTAATGCCTCCTACTGCTGCTCTTGTAACTATCTAACACATTTATTTCTATCACATCCTTGTGTCATCTCTCCAGCATTTAAGATCATCTTTTGGAAGTGGACCCGTAAGATAAAACGTTATCGCTAACTAATTAAGCTCCACAGCATCTTCGCAAATATTTAAGTGCTAAAGAGCCCAATTTCACCCATCGAAATGGCTTTTCATACATTGGGTTCCAAATTAGCTATAATCTGGAAAACAGAGCTGTGGTCTGGATGAGAGATAAACAATATGTTGTCATGACTGCTGCTTTTTGCTCCAAATATGCCAGTCCTGTTGCAGTGAAAAAAATTAAAGTATCTTTTTTTGCTCTAATCTTAACTGCTGCGTTTATCCACAGCATTGCTGCTCATCAGCAACCTAAGACGTGTGAATGCTGCAGTATAACAAAGCCAGCTCGAGCCATTTAAATCATCTCCTTGCTTTAATTCCCACGTTCAGGACGCTCTTGGCTTTTTCAGCTAGCTCAGCAGTGACAGGAAATCTTGGCCTAACCTCAGCTCCTGGTGGTTTTCAACTGCTTCTCCCCTGCAGCTCCTTACACTTTTAGATTATTTCAGCATTTAGTATAGGCTGAATGACTTCCCCAAAGCACGATAGAAACGGCTTGGCGCAAAGAAAAGACTCGCACTTCTCGCACAAGCACAAAGCTGGCTAAAGCTAAAGACATGTATAGATTATGCTCCGAGTCAGACCGCTAACCTATAAACCTTGTCTCAGTAGGGCTTAACATGCTCTTAAGCTGGCTAAACCTGTTGACACTAGCTTAAGACATATCCGATCGCAGCTGTCTTCCTTGTGTTGAAGTACACGACAGTGACGGACCCCCGAGTGCCGTAAGGTGCCATTCAACACTGGAAGATCATCACCGATGGTCTTCAGATGCCTCAATTAAACACATAAACGCGTATCATGTCTCTGTGCATAGCAGGGGAGCGCAACGCCCGCGGGATGGTGGTGGGCACTGGTTTTCCTGTCCTGGCCCTGTGCAGATCCCCATTCCTCACTCCGAGCAGCTCAGGTTTTGCTCAGACTGACCAGTTTAAGCTCCACAACGTGCACCAAGATCCAATTCCAAGCAGCGCTTGGTAAAGGATTTACCAACTGTATACAGGGCGTTAAAACCGTCTCCAGCCCTATGCAAGAAGTGCATTTTGGAGAGAAAATCTCTGAGAGAAGAGTGCCTTTAATCTGTATGTAAGATGGGAATAATTACTTCACGGTAATCAGTCGGAGTTGGTAATGGAGCTGGAACCTCTCTTACTCTTAGACGGCGTCCCATCCTTTCCCTGCACACGCATGCGGGACTGGGCTGCAAGGGCAGGCTTTGCTACATTCTCTGTTCCAAACCAAAAAACGATGATGGCATTATCTATACAGGTGTTTGGGCATTATTGTCTGCATGAGGATCCAGACCTCGCTGCCTCCGGGGCATGCTGCGTTTTGTATTCTAGCTCAACAATCCTGCGGAAGGAGAGCTGGGAATAGCACTGGAAGAATGAGAGGGTGAGCAGGTGGTGTTGTGAGGAGTTTGCTAAAAGAGATCCCCCAGCGTACGCAAAATTATTCCACGCTCAGAATGAGGGAACGGAGTGGACAAAGTCCAGGGTCATTACACTAATTGACACTTTACCTCCGGGAAGTCTCTGGAGATCCAATCAGGGCTGGATTGCGAGCGCAGGGTCCCAGGCACAGGTGTGGTCTGAGCTTCCTTCATTTAGCATAATTGTGCCTTGGCAATCTGTTCCCATCTCCTCCCTCGCCAAACAGCTCCAGTGGAACCTGCTCTGCTGTTAACCCCACCGTGCCCTACACTGAAACCCAGGTTTGGAAGAAGTAGGGTTTGGCTCACGCGCTGCTTTTGGTGCTAAAACTCCGGTTTCATCTTGCAGCCGTCGAGTTTTTCACCTTCGGGTCTGCGAGCACCCCGGGCCGTCAGGAGGAGGAGGGGGCACGTCTCTACCATCCTAAATGCACCCTCAGATGGATCAGAACCAGAGCAAATTAAAGAGCTTCTTCAGCATTATTTTTCTTTAAAATCTAGATCTTGATGTCTTATACCTCGTCCCGACGATTCATACAGGGCACAGCGCAGCGTGTCTACCCTGGGAGCGACGGGACCGTGGCGTTATTGAGAGGAATGTAACAAAATGGGTGTTCCTAGAGCGCTTAGGGCAGCCACCAGCGGGCTCCTCACAGCAGCTTTCAGGTTTATAGCGGGTTTTACCAGACGCACATGAAGTTATGGGAAGAGCATAAAACTTGGCTAATGATTTGTGTATTTTACTTCCTTCTCCACTGGAATTGTTTTAATTAAAACCATTATTTTTAATTGTGAAATACACCCAGATTCAGGTAATTTGATTTTATCTGTTATCAGTGCTTTGAGGCTGCTCAGCACTGTAGGATCCAAGTCTTGATCTTGTCCTATTATTCAGTCTTCCTCAGTTCCTCTCTTCTATTACCAAGTTTATTTGCAATTTAAAGTCTGCACAATACACGAGGCAGACAACAGGTTTGGGGCTCTGCTGCTGGAGCATGGCGACCTGCAATTACTGGAAAGGTCCACAGGGCCAAAGGAAAAGAAAAAAGGAATCAAAGGGAAGAATGTTGGGCTGCTTATACCCCAGTTCACATCTCTGGTCCAGCAGCATCTGCGGTGCCCCTGCTGCAAATATCCCACGCGGAGTGTGTGGCCAGTCAGCCACACGAATACTTGGAGTATTGAACAGTTGGACTTGATGATCTTAAAGGTCTTTTCCAACCAAAATGATTCTATGATCTCGCCTGTTGGGATTCTCTAACACTGTCTGCAGCTTTCCTTGCAGCAAAATGCTGATCCTCTATCTGGTCACCCATTTTTATGGAAGTTGTAACTCCCCAGCTATGAGAACTCTGCTTTTCTGCTGGATTTCGTTGCGAGCGACCACGTTGAAAAGGCAGAGGGGATAAAGGCAGAGGGACTACCTAAAGCCTTAGTCTCTGCGTGAGCAGGCGACAGAAAATAATGGCTATCCATCAGATCCTCCTGCTAGTTGCTTCAGTGATATTTCTAAATCATAATCTAAGCAATTTGTTCTTTCAGGCTACTTTTCTTGATGCTGCAGCACTGCCTGGACCCGTCTCTGAAGAAGATGATGTCCATTCCAAACTGTGTTTTGCATTTTTGAAACTGGTTCATACGGCTTTTCACTTCCAATACGCTTTATTATACAGCATCACTCTAGTCTAGACAGTTATTCACCAAAATACCTGCAAGGCTGCTGGTCTGCCACGATTAAGCACAAGTTACAGGTTGATCAGACCGCATGCCACAGCGCAGAGTGCTGATCCTGGACCGGGCAAAGAGCAGCTATCGATCGAGATGAGTTTGGCTCCGTTCTTAGGTTAGTGACTGTCCTCCACAGAGAAATTTTTCTTCAGCCCTCTTCCCTCCAGAGCTGCCTGCGTGCCGGCTGTCGCACCCAGCTTGCATCCGTCTGACAGCCTCTCTGCGGCCAGCCCCTGTGCGGTTGACACTGGATGTTCTTCACTGGCATCGCTGAGGCTCTTCACCCACGGCTCTCCGCAGTTTCCATCGTTTTAGAGTTCCTCAGTGCCACCTCTCCTGTGGCAGCAGCTAACTCGCCCCTGCAATGCAGCTGGTGCCATTTCCTTCTTCTTCAAGAAGATGAGGAGTCAGCATCTCCCCTGGGCAAGGTTCTGGCTCTTTGTTACACACAGGCTTTTTCCCCATTCTGCACCTTCTCTCTTTTCTCCATGGAGAGGTTTCTGCCCTGATCAGTAAGGTGAGACTGGCAACATTTCTGTCAGATCCTTTCCCCTTTAGCTTCCCTTCGGGAGCATCTTCCCTTCTTTTCTGGCTCCATAACCAGTGCAATTACCTCTCTGATGATTTCCTGGATTTTCCATCTGCTCGAAATAGGCACTTGTGAGCTCTCCTGTTAATTAATGTGTTCTAAAATCATTATGTTCATCAACCGAGCCTTATCGCTTCCATTTTTTCCATAATAGTAAAATCTATTGCCTTAAGTAAAACACAGGTATTTTGACGTTCAAATTTTAGTAAACTCAGTTTTGAACAGAGGCTAATTGCTCCTAGCAGAAGTCGCTACTAACCTGGAGTATCAACAAGGCGTGAGCACGCTGTACTTACTTGTTATTAAGGCTTTGCAGCTCGGGCTCAAACCGACAGAATCTCACAAGTTTCTGTTAAAAACTCGTTTTGCAGCTTTGAAATCTGACTCAAAACACTCTCTGCTTCAGTCTGCATTAGGTATGTCGCTAACTGTATTTTAAGATGTGCCAGCTTTTGCTGTGTCTTATTCCTCGGGTTCTTCCTGACTGGTAATGAAGTATTTTAGTAAGGGCGCGTATAAACAGTAATCTGTGACTTGGGCAATAAAACTGACAACTGGCTGTGCAGACGTTACCAACAGATAATTTTACTGCATTTGTCACATACGGTTTGAATGGAGAAATAAGTTCCCTCTGTGGTACTTAGCGGCTGCACAATACCCCAAACATAACAGAATTTAGTAAAGAAAAAGACTTATCAGATCTGGTAGTTCTGCATTCTCATAAATTCGGTGACAAGGGCACCCTGCAGTTTGAGTCGTTTTATACGAAGCAAAAGCCCCTAGTAATTGTATCTAGGGAGGAAACAAAATACTGCTTAGAGAAATGCTTCTGCTTTGTGTGCTGCCTAACAGACAACCTTATTTATATTTTGAAGTTTAGAGTTATAAAAAAGAGGTATCTGCTATCCCACAACCTGCACAGATCTAGTCAATCGCTTGGATGACAAAAGACACAAACGGCTTGCTCCTCACTCCACACAAACCAGATAACAAGGTGACTCTTACTTATAAGTAAGGAAGTGCAGTTACATTACCATTTTTGGCAACCAAAAGAAAGATTATTTGCCAGTAATCACACCACTTTAAAATATACTGCCCATATACGCCCTGGTATTGCAGGTGTTCTTATTACAAGCACCTTTCCAGATGCCAATTTTGCCTCGTCAGTACCTGCAGGCACATTCATGCCCTACCTCATCCTCCAGCCATACAAATACCGAGCTTGTCTGACGGTACCAGGTTTTGCTCAATGCCAGGACCCCAGAGTCCTGTGGTTGTCGGGAGAGTTCTCCTCTTTGCAGGAGAGAGAGGGGTAAGAGCTTGGCATTGAATGTACCTGATGCTAGCGCTGAGCATGTCAGTCCTGAAGGTCAACTACAGGACAGGGATCTTGCTCCATCCGGTCTGTTGATGTGATGCCGTAAATATGCCATCACCTGGGCAAGCTCAGGCAGCGTGAGGATTCATAATCGGCATTTGGCACTGCTATGAATCCCAGATAATGAAATGCAAAGTCTGTGAGGCTGTTGAATCGCTGGGCTGAAGTTCTAGTTATCTTTCAAGGCGAAGGGGGAAAACACAACTGACAGAAGCTGAGGTGCAGGAGGCAGTCTGGCCAAAACCAGAGGGGCAACAGCAGGCAGGAACAGTCACAACCCCATTGGGAGGGTCTGTCCTAGAGCCAGACACGCGGAAGGATGCGTGCACAGCCTTACATGAAGGGGAACATAAGTGCAGGGTGCCATATGGCTCAGAACTGCCAGACGTGTCCTCAGCGCGATGACAGGACCTGCCTGTAATTGCCTGACCAGTTTTTCCACGGCATGAAAGCGCTCCTGTGGGAGATAAGCTTTTGCTGATACTGTTTGCAGGCAGGCTCCAGGAAATTCAGTAAGCTGTGTCAGGAAGAGGAAGGTCTTGTCTTGCTTCACCGCGAAACTCAGGGAACTGAAAACTTTACGTGCTGTCTCTAGGTCTTGAAGGACTTGCACTTTCAGTGATCCCTTTAGCAGCCAGTTCTCCAACGAAGACTGAAGGAGCTAATCCTCATGTTCTGAGGTGAACTGAAATCATAGACTTGAAAATGTCTCGTAGCATCATGCAGTACCTCATGTGCACAACGTCACGACCCAAAGACATTTCGGATCTGACTGCCTGAACACAAGCACCCCTCAAGTCAAGAGTGTTGCTGCAGTTGACTGAGCTGGCTGATTTCTAGGATGCCCTGGCTCTGAGATGCCCGAGGATCCTGGACGGAGCCCAAACAGACAAGCAGTAAATTTCTCTGGAGGTGCCTGTGATGCCTGGCTTTCACATACAGCAATGAAACCTCCTACCGGTGGGTTTGCATGTGACCCTACTCCAAACCAATGCAAATCAAGAGAGATGACAGATTAATGAAATCATTTGAGGGAGAAGAAAAGGCTGCGCTAAAATAAGGAACAAATTAAATAAAAATGAGCAGAGAGAACAGGATATCGGTGTGCCATGCTGCTCCTTCCCAGCAGCAGAAAAACTAATAAAATCTAGTACAGATTTAGCAAAGCAAAGTGGTGAAAGTAAATTCCATAAAAGAGGGAAAGGTACCAATAAATCCGGGACGCAACGCAAATTTTTCTAACTGCTTTGGCAACACAACGACGCACCAGCGGAGCCAAGCTGGTGATGGAGCTACCTGATACACCCCGCTCCTCCGGGGCTGCGGGAGGGGGAGCAGAGGAGCGTGGCCGAGACGGACTGCGAACGCACAAACCACGGGCGGGAGCACGAGCGATACGAACACGCCCAGCGTGTACGGACAGACAGATGCACGCTTGGAGGAGAACGCTGGATTCCCTTCTGAGAAACATCAGTGTCGGGACTCCCAACAGGCTGTCTGCCAACGGGGATAATTAAGCTAAATAAAAATACACAACAGTAACAGCTCCACAAATGAGGATAATTTAATTACCACATTCGATATAGGAGACCCACTTCCCATGAGTTTTCCATTATGACCAGAGAGGAGACAATAGCAACAGAACGTGCTGCAGAAAGGAAGATTCATTTACTAAAAAGAGGCTTTCTATTAGGGTCTGCATATTAAACGACATCACAGCTCTCCATAATCATGCCATAATCTTGCCATAAAATTCAATCAAAGCAACAGCTTGTGAGTGTCCAAAAATCAATGGAACCGTATGAGAAATGATTGCAGATGTAACACTGGAATTTATTTCCATGCTCAATCCATGGTGGTGGTAAGGAACATCTAAATAACAGGGAAGCAGGTGTCCTGCAAATACCACTTAGGGAAGAGCTCCTCTCCCTCAAATTCAGAGGAAACACAAACAGTAGGCAAACTACAGCTCACTTAATACTATATATTTGTTTGATTTTTGGAAAAAAGAGGCCATTTCTATCCGCTCATCTTCCTAAAATAAACTAGTTATTAAACCGAGCAGGGCAGAGTCTCATCTGGAATCCCAACCCAGTACCGTAGTTTCACTGAGCTGAATTAAAAACACAAGAGCTGCAGATTTGCTTTATTCATTAGTGCTGAAATGCAATAGAAAGCCAGAGCTAAAGTGCTGGGCTTCTGAAGAGCTTTATACACTGTGTAATGCACCTCTAGGGTGCTTGTCTGGTAAGTGAGAGAGAAGTGAAAATATTTTTCCTCCCCTTCTCTCTCTAGTGAAAACACTTAGTGGACAGCACAGGCTCAGTTCTTTTGAAAGTAATGGAGCGAGTGTATCCACTCAATTATTTAAAACAGTTGAGTAATTGCAGTCCTGTCAGCTCAGAAAACATCTCTCTGTTAAAGCTGCTGCACAAACCCATTTCTGTGCAGGCGGTCACAGTAGCACTAGTTTTCTCTTCCTTTATTTCCACATTTTCTGAGCCGGAGCCGCTGGTGAGGGACGAGGCTGCGTGACCCCGTTTGCAGCCAGTTTTGCCACAGGGTAAAACTCAGTCAGTAGAAGGAGGGAGGCAGGGAGGGAGGGAGGTGGGGAGACCTTGGGAGTTTTTTTGCAGGTGGCAGGTTTATATGTGGGCTGTGCTGGCTGATGACTACATAAATCCTTACAGAAATCTCTCAGGGCATGGTGTGTGCCGGAGATAAATATTGCAATAGTAGGCTTATAGGAAAATGGATTCAGACAGCCAGGAGAGTCCAAAGAGGGAACAGGATTGTGCAGAAAGTCCTCTTGCTACAGACCCTCTGGAGAAGCTCCTTTAGCAGGGGCTGGGAGATTGGAGGGTTACCATGTTTGCCTTCCACCGATTCCAATGCACAGAGGAAAAGCAGCACAGACTATGCAAAGATCACTAGACACGTCTTCCCTAGCCCCAAAACACACAGAGAATCACAGCTCCAACGCGCACGCGCACCAGCACCACTGCTTTGTTCCACAGCTGCCCTGCGCTCAGTCCGGTCCCCTCCGAAAGTGAGACCTTTGCCTCCTCCGTCAGGGGCGGCAGGACACAGAACGAGAACCACCAGACTGAGGAGTCGAACCACGGACACGTGTGCATCCATCTAACCTGCCCGTTTCAAAACAAGCTTTGTTCCTGATTCTTTACTACTCTCACCAGCGATGGCTTTTTGGGACAGTTTTCAAGCGACCAAATGAATTATATAAAGCGTACGCTGACAACGCCGAGAGTTTTCACGTCTTTGTTAACCGGCTCACCTTAACGGGTACTTCTCTCCAGGGTCCCTCCCCAGGTGGAAAAGCAGCGGCAGGGTAGTGTGCTCCTCCTGCGTATGTGTTGTCACTCCAGAGACGTTCTGCCCAGGACAGAAATCGATGCCCTGCAGTGAACAGGAGAGACGTCATCGAGGGTGAAGCAGGGAAGGGAGCAAAATTTTAGCAGATGCCAGTTTCTTCAGCATCTTGTTCCAATATACCCACCAACCCCAGCATTATTTTAAACCAGGAGTCCATTTCAGTCTGCAAACTGGATTCTGATCTGATGGGGTAAAATAAGGTGACAATGTTGGCATCGCCCTGACATAAAAGCTGGAGCAGCCTTTACATTTTTGCCTTATAAAAAAATAATCTCTATAAAATATTCATTAAAATGAAATGGCAAAACAAAAAGACAGAGGTGAAACCATTTAATCATGAGAATTCTGCACGTGGAAAGCATCTTCCCTCTTTGATTTCTACAGCTTTGAAATACAGAGAGAGGATCGGAGCACTTTGCAGTTCTGATCAAACAGCAACAGTCCCCGAGGAAAGATCCAGCGGAACCAAGGGGCACCACCCCGAGAGGCGATGGGCACCTGCCAGCCTCCCTGACAACTCAGCTTGCCAGCCCCGACACCAGACCTGAAGGATCCGTTTTACTGAAGAACGAAGCAAATCTGGTTAATTTTAAAGAAATGGGTGCCTCTATTGATCTGATTCATAGCATCTCACCGAGGCGCCCACTTGGGAGTGACAGCGGGGCTGGAAGAACTGTATTAAGTCTGGAGACATTCCTACCACTAACATTCAAGTCTAGGAGGTGAGAAGCAAGGACTTCCCCAGCAGGAGCAGTGGGTACGGAGGGCACAAGTACCGGGACTCTCCCCTTGCTGGCAGCAACAGATTACAGTGCTCGCTGCCCCGTGCACGCCTTGCCAGGCTGCGTCTCCCGAAGCCCAGCCGGTTATTAGCCAGGTGTGGAGCTCCATAATCACCTAGAGCCTGGCCTGCAGTCTTGAGGGCTAACAGAAGCCATTTAAAGCCCTGGGAATGGCAAAAAATGCAAAGCACTAATTTCACTGAACAGCAAATAAAGCAGGGGGCCCCACAGACCAGCAAGGACTAGCACCAAATGGACTTGTTAAAGCTCGGGTTTACAATTCCAGCTAACACGCTGCGCTCCTTACAATACCTCAGAATGCCCCGAGACACGGACAGAGACATGGAGAGAAGGTAAATGGGAATATTTCAATGGAGGTGGGAAAGCAGCTGTAGCATTTGCTTATAAAACAAACAAACTGAAAAGGCTCTCTACAGATGTGGGTAGGATTTGATTGGCAAACAATTTTCTAAAAATATCCTCTGTTTTTAATGGACAGCTGGTCAGTGGAGCAGTTAATATTCTGCTTTTCAATAAAGCAAGAAGTTTAGAAGCCCATGAAATCCCATTTATCTGCACAGAGCTATAGATTCCTGAATCACTGACTGGAAAAATAAGAGAGTTGCTTGATAGGTTGTAGTGGCCTACCAATAATGGACTTTAAATGGATACAGAAATGATTGACCTTTCCACCTTGTGATACCACAGGCCGCTGAAACACAGAGTGAAAAATAGTTTTGCTGGGTTTTGGTGTTTTTTTTTTTCTCAAAAGGAACAGTTAATGAAAAGGTATCAAAGCCTACGTAACATCCAAATTATAATTTGGATGCAAATCAAACAAGCAATTTAATTAAGAGCCTGCTAATTGGCACAATGCTCTTCGGCTGCAAATGCTTCAGTCTGAAAGAAGATTTTTGTCTCTTGGGTATTTGTTTATACATTGCTCCATTTACATTTTATCTTTTGTTTCTTATAAAACCCTCGCAGCTGAGACTCCAGAACACAGCCCAGGCTGCAGCCCAAAGCCTCCCAGGAACCAAAGCGCTGTGACAACCCGCCTGATGCCACAGCCAAAAGCTATCTGTCTTCCTGATCTAAGCAATCAACACCCTCTTCGAAAGTAATCTACCGGGGAAAAAATAAAATAAGTAAAAAAAATAATAAAATCAAGCATGCTCTTTTACCACATTGATGAAGAACTCTCTTAACATGTGGCTGAAACCACCCTTTACATTTCTAAGGCCTTTCATCTCCACAAATAAAATTGATTACTATTCTTTTAAAGTACTGTGTGACTGCCAATATTCAACCTACAGAGAGGGATTAAAATATTTTCTACCTGTTCACCAACAAATGAGCAAAAAATAAGAAGTAACATTATATCCTCACACCCCTGACCAAGGCATTGTCGAGATCACCGTAAGTCACACACTACAGATACAGCTAGAGGAGCCTAGTGTTCTGTCCCTCAACCTATCATCCACAACTCTGTGTCTTGCATTTATGGGGTTTTTTTGGTAAGTCAAAGCATTTTCAGTTGTCAGGATGGACAGAGAAAAATCAGCTACACCGGTGAACCGAAAATCTGGGATCCTCAAGCCTGGATTGCTTTCCTTTTCTGGAGCAAAACCACTATAAATTAAATCTTCTTGAGATTTGAGACATATTTAAAGATGAGAGCCAACCCACACTCTGGTGCAGCTGGACGATGCCTCTGGGAATGCCTGGCCAATTCCTGTGCTTGGAAAGCCTGCAGGTTTGGTCATGCGTGGGGCCGAGGGACACGCCAAACCTCCTTGTGTATGTCTTGGATGGGAGAGGAGGAGTTGCCCTCCAGCTCTGCTACCCCAAGCAGGCTGCAGGACAACAGGCCTGGCAAGGAAGGGGGCTCTCTTCTAGATGAGAATTTTGAATCATGTCACCATTTCGGAGCATTTCTTGCTCTTCATTAAACAAAACATCATTGATTTTTTTTTTCTCTTGTAAAAACCTAAGCTGACAGCATGCCCCATGGACCCCAAGAACACTGCAGACTTTAACAATAAATGCAAATGTGCCAAATTCTCAGCTGGAGCGATAACCAGCTCACTGCAGGGCTGCAGAGGAGCTCTCCCCTTTTACACTGACGAGGGACCGGCTTCAGCTCTCTGGCACTACCAACAGGATGGCAACTTCCCCCAGAAATGAAGATACGTTAGGTGGGAGAAGAGCAGAGAGGTAGCTGCACCTGCCTTGTCCACCAGGATAACAAAACCCAAACCAACAGCCCCTTCATCTGCTCTTATTTCCTTTAAGCTATTTATTTGGCAGACTGTTAATTACAGTACGCAAGGGATCAATAGCAGGTTAAAGCACGTGCCTAACATTTCACTCCGCACACTATCCAAAGTACTTCACGTGTTTACAGGTAACACTGATCAAAGTGGAAAGGTCACTCCCTGTGTCTAAGCAAATTCTTGGATCTTTTCTCCTCAATTATAAAAGCACGAAAGCCAAACCAGAAGATCCTATCTTGAGCACGTCAGCTCTGTGCCTTCGAAGGGAGCCCATAAAAGAACATCAGATGGCAACCAGAAATAGGTCAGCTCCTGCACCCGCTCTGTTACTCAGTGTTTTGTACCACTGCACAGACCTGTCTGCTGTAGGAGAAATTCCAACAATCCCTTTTTTCTTTAAAAAAAAAACCCCCAACCCAACACATTTCCTGCCCATCAGGTAAACCGTGCAGTGAGCACGTCTGTCTGCCCTTCTCCCCAGCAATCGTGTAACCTGGATTGTTTTTCCCTTCCTAAGATCTAGCAGCTATTGGTTGCACAGCTTATGCTTTAATTTCCAGAGCAAATGGACCACAGATGCTATGTCAATATAGACATGAGACAAATACAGCCGGTTGCCAGTTTGGGCTCTCCGCCAAGTGATGGAATCACCACTTGTGTTAACGTAAGCCCTCTGGCAATTCATCACCCTGGCGCTAGCCCAGATCCCTCCGACCTGACAAGCGGCTGCAGATTTTGATAGCGGCGCAGCGAATCTGGGGTCTGTCTCCTGGTCATGTCTCCTCATTCCACCACACAAAACCCAGAGCAGCAAAACTGCATTAATACTGGAAGAAGAAAAGAACGGCAGTTAATTAAAGCCAGGAATGTTGTCTCTTGCTGTTTGCCGCAGCACAGCTAAGTGGCCGTTCTCACTCTCCTGGCAATTCCCAGCAAAATCCTCCCAAACCGGAGCTCTGAATGACCAAACACTTGAAAGCGTGACTGCCAAGCTTCAACCCTGTTGAACAAAAATTGCTTCTAATGTGTTAACTGTCTGGAAGAGACCCCAGAAGATGGGCAGATCAGCAAGCCTCCAGCGGCTCTCAAGCAGAAGCGATCAATGGCTAGCTCATATGCTCAGAGGACCACAATCAAATGTCATTATTTGTGAGGTTCTACTTGACTTCACATCCCCCTTGCAGAAAAGGCTTTATCGATCCCTTCACGATGAGGAGAAGGGCAATCAGACAGAGTGCAGCAGGAATAACCCCTTTGGCATTTTAAATTAAAACAATAGGGTCTGCTGGCAGGCACCTACACCGATCATTTAAAGACACAGGAGCTCTCATGAAAAACCACTGAAGACTACTAACAAGATACTAAGCTGACAGCAGAAAGGTTGATGTTATCAGCCACTCTCCAGTGAACCAAAGGGCGCTTCCCACATTTTTGTTCTTAATTATTTTTTTCCCCTTATTGCATCACTGCTCTTGGAGGGCACAAGAACTAGTCTCTGCTGGACAGTCTCTGCGGCAGGCAGAGAGAAGGACATTTCCTTTCTCCTGGTAGCTCACACTCCTGCATTCTCTACATAGCGTTAAATTAGGCGATTCCTGAAGCACTTGCTAGCTACTCAGATAAATCCATAGAGAATATCCATTTTTTTCCCCCTTTCAGACCTCTCCTCCCAAACAAGGAAGATGAAATGTACTTCTCCCTTCAATCCAGTGGTTAAAATAACTCACAAGAACACAGTCACTGAGCGTTCGCCTTTCAGGAACGGGAAGCTGTGCACCACCAGTAGCAATAAAACAGAAGCGCCAAGTTTGCGTGCATTATTTGCCATCCAGTTCAAACTGGGTAATGAACAAGCATGGCTTATGGGCTCTAAAAGGATGGACGAGGAGAGCAACAAGAATCGTGTTTTACAGGAGACTTCCAGGAAAAGTCCTGCCTGTTACGCTGTGTAAGAAAGGGATTTCCCCAGGTTTATCCTTAGTTTTACTTCTGCTCCAACACACAACCCATGTGGCTATTTTTATCACCGCTGATTCTTGCTACAAGAAGAAAGGTGGCCAACGATGGTGGCAAAGCTCATGCACTGATATCCATCGGTCCTAGAGCAACAGGGACTCAGGTCTTGTGCAGGGGGAAGACTTCTCTCCCTCTACCAAAATGTTTAAAAAAATCTCGTACTATTTAAAAATAGAAACACATTTTTCAAGTAAAGTTTTCTTTCACCTATCCCTGTCCCATTTATCACCTCTTGAATGTCAGAGATGTCAAACTGTGTAAATATGAGCCACCTGTACGAAAGGAGATGGAAACCAGGTAAACAGACCCGAATGAGCATCCTATGCAATCTACAGGAAACGTCCCACAGAGCGCTGGCTCTCACTTGCTCCTGTTGAGCGAGCCTTCCCTTTATGCTTTCAAGAGACTAACCGTTCAAGAATCGAAGATACCGCAGTACTCAAGTTAGAGCCAGCAGAAAAGACAACATCAAGGTATCCTCCAGCACTGAGAAAGACTACAAGACTTTATGACAGGAGTCAGACTAGAAAAAAAAATTTCCTTGGGGGTTAAAAAATAAACCAACCAAAATTAGGGAGAACGGAACAGCACACTTCATCTTTGTGAATGATGATAAATTTTAATCTCAGGCCATAAGGCAGAGAACGCAGAGCAGTAAGGGCGTGTTAATGCCACAGGAGTCTAAGACGACTGTAAACCTGTGTACCGCTTGCATGGGCTCTTTCCAGTGTAAATATCCCAAGTGCCCTGTGCAGAGAAGCATTCCTATCCCTGTTATGCTTTCCTAGGCTCTGCTTTCTGTAAGCCGCATCTCTCCGGTACATTTTTATTTGTATATACATACTTTATTACTTAACTAACTTCTACCACATTCAAACACATAGTTTTCCAGGTTAGAGGCCAAAACTGCACACATCCTTTCTAGCTAATGCTGAAAGACCTGGTAGTCCTAAACAGCCCCAGGACACGCACCAATTCCACATTTTCCAGTATCAACATCAAAACGTGGTTCTGGCTGCTTTACTGGTATAATCTCATCTAAAAGTCCAACAAAAATGCACAGAGTGCGGATTAAAAACAAGGCAAGTTTTCTGTATCAATGATTTCCCACACTGTCAATTAACAAGGGAGTTTTGAAAGTGAAAGGAGGTTTGGCTAAAACATGCCATGTATCTGTCAAAATAATGAGACAGTCAACTACCCATAAAACAAATCTCTTAAAAATTTGCAGGCAGCTGTTTTGACACATCTGGCCAACTTCAGATCTCTTTCAAACAGATGACGTGCCAACCAGATACATTTATTTCAGGTCTGAGTTTGGACCCTCAGACAGAAAAGAGTTTCACATTTGAAAGTTTAATAAATCTTCACACTGAAGTCACAAGAAGATAAGGAGCTGTGCTAAAGACCGTACAATTAACAAGGCCTCATTAGCTGAAGTTCTACTGGGATGGCAAATCAAACTTACCGAAGAGCAAACCTGCCGGCAGTCAGAGTTCCTAATGCCACATACGCGCACGTATTTAAATACGTTTTTTACAAATGAAATTACCAAACTGACCTTTTTGATTCTGGCAGCATAACTGTAACCCAGTATCAACACAGCCAAGAACACCAGCCACTGAGAGAGGCAACTGCATTGTAAGGTGAGAGTACAAAGCCCCTCAAACAGGACTCAGAACTGCGGAACTGTTCTGCATTCTGATTTATTTCTATTTTTAAACTTGCAAGGCTTGTAATTAATGGCTTGAGGACATGAGGAGAACTGGAACAAATTTCAGCCTCAGCTTCCTCTGCATGTCGTGAATGGCCAGGCTGTCCATTAATGTGCTCCAATTTTACCCGCATCAACCGCATGTGATACAAGCTGCAGGAAAGCAAGTGAATTTTTAATCGTCTCTCTGATGTACAGTATAATTGCTGACTTTTATCAGACAGTAGTTAAACAAAGACTTAGAAATAAATATTCCTTAATTGCACAACTGCCACTGCTCACAGTAGGAGAGCCTTTGAAATGAGTGACTGGTCCCCATTATCACGGCTACGCACATACTCAGACATGTACAAATCAGTTTAGATCAATGGAGACATTTACTCATTTCCTAGCTACGTATGTAAGCGTGTGTATGTGCTTATATGACAATTATTTATGTGTGACATTATCTTGCACGCACATGGGAAAAGCAGGCCTCTCGGCCCATTCCTATGCCCGTACACACGTACACACGAGCCCTCACACAGGGAAAATCCTCCACGCTGTGCCATGTGTGATATATGGGTTTTACTCACACGCTAACCTAGACAAATACATTATCTCATTTTAGCTCTGTAGAATTAGCATTCAGACAGAACGTGCAATGCATTTTTGGAGCCAACTTTCTTCCTTACTTCGTGTAAAACAAACTTTGACTCCTGGAGCGTTACAGTCTTAAAAAGACAAACGCACATATTTACAGCCCTGAATGTAAATTATTCCCTTGGAGCTGACGTTTCCTTCTACCCCCAGGACATCCCAATGAAAGAAAACCATGCACTTTTACATCCACAAATGTCATCGGCACTTATTTCTGCACCTGCGACGCCTTGAGGACCCACCATAAGTTTAAAAAAAATTTAAAAAATCATACAAACAATCCCTCCCCAATCCCAGCCTGCTGTCAAAATTGCTGAGAGCTGCGCCATAACGCATTTGGTTCATGTCTAAAGGTATAATCAGCAAGGCACATGTGTGAACCTGCCATTCAAGAAATGCCCCGGAGTTTAGTACCCAAGTCTGAGGCATGAAAGATACAAAGGAAGAAAAATAATAGCGCTCAGCATCCAATTGTGAGAAGATCAGCCAGCAAATTACAAAAGCTGTGCCTATTTGGCAAATAAAATGTAAAACATTTTATAGTGTGATACAGACTCGCAAAAGTGCTGATAATAGATTAAACACATGTACTCTACTGCTTTCAACAACTGCTGTTCCTTCCACTGTGCGGTTCCTACGGCTTTCCTTTTCCCTTTCGAGAAAAACCCAACAAACCCACCCCTGTTCCATTCAAATAGTTTAGGGCACCAGGTCTTTTGTACTAGATATTGTGAGACACATGATGGATTTGGCACCAGACTCCAAATTTTGTTAAGGGTACACGTGAAAGCTCAGAATTCAGCAGAGAAAGAAGCTTAATATTAAGGGGCATTAAGTGCCGATTAAAGGGAGCACTTCTCAGAACAATGCAGATTTTGCTCATTTTCCTCTGCTTGCCTCCAGCTTCAGTAGAGGGGTGCTGTGACACCAGTCCCCTCGATTTTGCAACAGATCTGGTGGCTCTTAAGAGTCTGCAAATAAAAATCTGGCTTGCAAGTGTGCAGTGACATTCCTCAGTTTAAAACTCCACTTTAAAGGATTATTTTTCGCCAGGGGAATGAAAGAGACCAGGGTGCAGGTCGGTGTCCTGTTACCTTGCTGTACTCCTCCCAGGAGTTGCTCCAGGTCCAGTAGTGAGCCTTGTAAAGCCCGACTCTCACCGCCATCATCTCGTTGCCACGATAATAGAATATGGGCCTGAGAAGGAGAGAAGAGCCGCATGAGAAACGCCAAGGCGAACGGGCCTGGGCAGCCACCGCCGCAGCAGCCTCGCTGATAAGGGAGACAAACACTTTAATGGTGTCTGACTTCCGATTCGGCTATCAGTCAGAAACAGGCTGCCTCCTAATAGTCTCCACTGCAAGGTTTTCAATTAACATTTTTTAAAGTGTTCATCAAGTTGAGAGCTCACACGCCGCAAGAATGAAACGTTCTCCAGCTTGGCTGCCAGTGACTGTTAATCCTCGAATTATCAGACCCTGTTGTTTCCTATAGAGCGTGCCGATTCAAACGCCAAAGGTCTCAGAAGCGGCGTGTGTGTGAGAGAGAAACGGGAATTCACAGAACGTGTCACGCTTAGCCTCCCCGTTACGGCAGCACCGAGCTATGTGCCGTCAGCGTCACGTGGACAGGGTGGCCGGGGAGGACACCAGGCGCTGGCCTGTTCTGGGTGTCATCTCAGAAAAGCTCCACACAGAAAAACCTGGCAGCCAGGCAGGCTTTATTTTTAACTCCTGTCCGTTTTCTTTCCCCAAACCTCCCTTTGCATCACCTAAACGCATCACTGAAAACTGCAAATTTTTTTCCCGGAGGTTTTCCTAATTAAAAATACATTTGAGAAATGCACTTCACTCAGGGCGTTTGGTTTGCAGCCGTGTACACGCACCGCCCTCCCCCTGGGCATCCCAGCGATGCCTCTGTTCGTCTCCCCAGTGACACTTTCTCTATTTTATTTTTTTTTTTGAGGGAACAGTACCATTTTTTACTGAAATGCACTATCTGCAGGAGAGAGGTTTGATTTGTGGTGCACCTCATCACACAAGGACATCAGACATAGTCAGCTCTCCCCTCCAGTTGTTTCAGGCTGCTGACAGAGCGAGGTGGAGAAGCCGTTCATCACTATCTGTAGGGTCCATACGTCTCTGTCTTTCATTCAGAGATGCCACTTAGCAAAACCTACTCACTCCGGTGATGCCACCTTGAAAAAACAGTCCCTAAGTGCAAGATAAGATTGAAATCTCCACATCTGAATGTCAGGAGCAGCCTTAGATCTCTTCTATTTTAAAATTCTAGCCTCCCCTGCAGGTTCCTTGCACAAACAATGAGCCTTTCTCCTTTGTCACCGGGAACTGCCTGGGCACAAAGGGAATCGCTGCTGGCAGCGGTGCTGTTTCACCTGAAACGGCTGCGACATAAAGGCAGCTTGAGAGATCTGCCCAAGCGCAGAACCTGATCTAAACCAGTCCCGTTAACAAAATAAAAAGCCTAAGCAAATGTGCCACAAAATACACCAGTCTGCTTTTCCCTGGCTGTAACAGTATTTCACAAGCCATTACACGCCTTTTTGATTGACGGTGTGGGGGTTGGGTCCGGGCTTTTAAAAAAAATTTTAAAAATATTCTGTCTTGGAAAGAGGGTTGCAGCTTGTACTCAAAAATCTGCTATTACTGGTTTCTTTTTTCCTCATTCACTTTTTCGTTTTTTAAGCCTAAAGGAACACAACAACTGCATCTCCTGAAAAGTTTTTGGGGGCTGTGGAAACTGTCCAGGTCTGGGGGAAAAAAAAAAGAGGGGGAAAAAAAAAAAAGGAGGGAAAAAAAAAGGAAGAAAAAGCACCATGATGCACCTTGAGTGACTGACACCATGACACAAGCAGCATCAGTTCCAAGGGGTTGGTGACTGCAACGAAATTCTCTTTTAAAACAACAAAGGGGCTTGACAAACTTTCAGGAGTAAGATGGGACAGGCTGTCTGAGGAGTATGCAACGTCCCGCGGCAGCCACTGGCTGAGCTCTCAGGCAATCCTGGTACGCGTGCTGCTTATGCTAATCCACACAAAAGCACTTCTACAGAACAAAGCCCTGCGTCCAACACAGAGAATATGTCAAATATGTTTTCCATGTGTATGTTTCCTCCCTGTCTCACAGAGAAAGAACATATTTGT
The DNA here is from genome assembly GCA_013399095.1 of Psophia crepitans. Classification (NCBI taxonomy): domain Eukaryota; kingdom Metazoa; phylum Chordata; class Aves; order Gruiformes; family Psophiidae; genus Psophia; species Psophia crepitans. Next base: position 62,400 of record VWZZ01002921.1, read on the forward strand.
ATCCAGATTTCCCCGGCTGCCAAATTCCTCATTAAAATCACAACTACAAGACCTCTCTTGACCTCCAGTCCTTCCAGTGAGAGCACTGAGGATATCTGCTGTCAGAGCTTAGTGCCTGTACCCAAGAGCTGACAGCACTCCTCCATGCCCATAAAGATCCCAGGTCTTCAACCCAAATCTATTCTTGCACAAGCACCCACAGAAACAGGACCCTGGGAGGAGGTGGGCTTCCAGGTCACCTGCAGCCGCCCAGCCTGTAGCTCCAACCTCTCATGAGCAGGGGCTATAAAGACCCAGCATTAAATCTTGGATGTTTTTCCAGTAATAAATAATGTATGCTCCCCTACCGAGGCTACGGTTCTCAGGCTTTTATCTCCCCTATTGCCATCCGTTGTTCCAGGGATCCCCTGCTAACCCCCTGACATTTCCACTGTCCCCAGACTCCACTGTATGGCAACATGCCACACGTCAGGAAATCCCACCTCTTCCCACAGAATTAGCACATAGTGAAAAGCTCCAGCGCTACCCCACCTCGCTGAGCAGCAGCAAAGATGCATCAATTCAGATTATAAAATATTTCTGTAAACTTGATATAAAAAAACAACCTAAAATTTGGCATCACTTCAGTTAGGAGGCGAGGGTCGGAGCTCTGGGCTCATAACTAACCTGTCAATTAGCTTGCCCTGCAAGATGGCAGGTAAAAGGTCGATGCCGTCAATCTGTCTGTCACTGGGAGGCTGCAGTCCCGCCAGGGAGAGGCTGGTGGTGAAAAGATCCATCACGTTGCCCAGCTGATGACTGAC
>VWZZ01002921.1:63234-83209 GCA_013399095.1 Psophia crepitans
CAGAAATCAACAGAAATGCGTTTGTGAAAAAACCTTTCAGTAAAAGGCAAAAGGAAAGAGGCTGGTTTCCAGCAAAGCAGAAGTATTGCTTCCTGAACCTCCTTCTCTGCTAAGCAGTTTGGAGAATATCTGCCCCCACGGTGCTGCAGTCACCAGCAGACCTCCTGTGAAAATAAGAAAGGAAAGGAGATGATCCACATTCCTCTACTTCCAGGGAGCATTTGCATCTTGCTTCATTTTTCCATTTTCCTCTCTTCTTCCCTCCACTTTACAGGACCATGTATTTGCAGAGTTCAACTTAACTTAGCAAATTTCAAGTCATTTGTGGATTGAAAAATCAGCACTTAAACCAAGGGGGAAAAAAAAAAAAGGTCCTTGATTTGCTCCCTCTCCGGGTCATCTGTGGAGTCCAGAATACCCTGAGAGAGTTCCCAGAAAGCCCAGGGATAGATGGATAATAATAAAAAGAGCCCGATGACTTCATCTGCAAACCATTTCCAACAATTCATGAACTGTAAAGTTGTGGTATTTTTAGTATATATTTTAATAAGGGAGAAAAACATCTGGGTTTGGCTCCAATGGAGATGTGTAAGCTTCCCCCTCGCCCTGGCCTTGTTGTTGTCGTCCCCCCTGAATTGGAAGCCATACTTATCTCTCTGGTCTTAATCATTTATATTTTAAAAACCTAAAAAGTCTGATTCTGAATCTGTGCTCCCACCCTGTTGTGCTATGCTACAGTTTCTGCGGCAGGATGTTTAATTAGCCAGCGACACACTAAATTCAAGCAGACGCATTCAAATCAAGAGCAAGACCGTTTTGCACCAGGATGCACCAGCACGCGATGAGACGTGGAAAGAGCTCTTTCAGCCGCACCACTGCTCGGCGACAAGAAGCCGTCGGATACAAGCCCCCATCTGTAAGTACTGAAGCACTTTCTGACTGAAATCCAAGTCCTAGCAGCAGCTTCATGAACGTCAGCGTGAACATTATGATGCTGGGACTATCAAAGGCTTTTTTATCTCTGAATCCTCTTTCTCCACACAGACAGACCCCCAGCCTGTAAGCTGACACTAATTATTTAAATATGACAACAAATGATAACATGATAAATGAATTTTTGTGAGATGCTGGCTCTGGAAAAAAACCAACCACAACAACAAACTGAAGGGAAAATGCTATTTTTGCTGGGACACTAAGCCTTTTACTAAGAGACGGGGCTGAAAAAAGTAAACACAAAGGAAGAAATAACAAGTTAAAAAAAAATTAAAAAAAGAAACTGAGGAAAGCAACATGCAGGGGACTGATTATAAGTTTGACATTACAATATCACATTACTTGATTACAGTAATTTCAAGTTTTAATGGCTTTCATTCATCAAAAGGTGTTGGCAGGAACACATAATATTAAAGCTGCATGCAGGAATATTGCCACAACTCTTCAGAAGAAATGAAAGAGCAAAGCTCTGACCACAAGAAGCAGCCTGACCATGGAAATCCTTGCCCAGGAAAGCAGATGGATCAGTTGACCGAGATCAATAGGTATGGCAGAAGGTCTCAGGCCTTTGAGGCTAAGCCTTATTCACGGGCATCGCTGCGGCAGCAGCCTGACAGCGATCAGCCTGTCCTTGGAGGCAGGGACAGAGATGAGCCCACAAATCCCTCACAAAAAGCAGCTGTATACATGAAGTTCCCCCTCTGGAAGGAGAGAAGGATGGGGATCTTCTGATACAGAGCTGTGAAGGAGACAGAACTGAGTCCTCCCATGGGCTAACCCTGCGTCTTGCTCTCCCCAGTGGAACACTGGGGAGAACCAAAGCTGGCTGTGTCGTCCGTGGGATTAGTGCTGCACGCTCCTTGGACCGTCCCCTTGCACGGGCTCTTCTCTGGTCTCAGGTGTGTGCTCAGAAAGGACTGACACATTAAAAACCGTGTACCAAAACAAAAAAACCCCAAATCATCAGCTCACTCACAGAGCTGGACAGCTTCATGAGCCACTGGTGTCAGGAACGCTGCACTTCCTCTGAAGTCAGAGGGGATTACGAGTGCTCAGCATCTCAGCAAAGATGCTCAGTCCCTCGTAGGCTCGTCTGGCGGCTAATTTACCCCGAGCGTGCCTTAGGAGAGCTGCGGGGTCAGCAGAACACCATATCAGAGCTCGGAGCCCAATAAAGAGGAGATCTGGCACACGCCTGCTCCCCAACAACTGCTACGTCAGGAGCAGGCGGGCAAACTGGTGCCTGAGACTTTTTGTAATTAGGTCTCTCACCATTTATAAGGCAAATCCAAAAATCACTTTTCTAGTTGTTGCTCCGTTCCCTCACCTACGTTTTTTTGATAACAGGCAGCAAGAGGCAATCGCTGACCTGAGACTCGCGTCTCTAATATCACCTAATTTATACATCGCCCTGTGACAATCCTGTGGGGCCACCGTGGTCTTCTTGTACCGGCCCTTATTAACCATAACCAGATGTAGATGACTCTCTTTAATCATCCAATTACATTTCTGGTCTCAGACAACATTTTTCCGTGAAGCACAGAAAACTTCTTAAGGAAATTAAATGCCCATGCCAGAGCCACTTGGATTTATCTGTGCTCTGCAGCATCACATTGAAGAAAGGGGGGAGGGGGGGAAGGTTAATATTTATATAAAACTTTGAAGTATTTTCAGAGAAAAATAAAAAAATTACCATTTTCTCCTGTCAACAGTGCTCTTTCATTCTAGTTGCCTTTCCCATTTCTTTCTTTTTTTTTTTTTTTATTTAAAGAAAAGAAAAAGAAAAATCCAGAGAGGGCAACAGCCCAGAGAAAATAAATAATATATAAAAAAGAGTGAGATCAGATATTGCTCGTATCAGCGAGAAACAGCCGGTATTACGCACGTAAGAACGGATTTTTCCCCCTCCTTCCCCCCCTTCTTTTTAATAAACTCTCAGTATACACATAACGTCTTTAAGAAAATGAAATCCTTTTGCTGTGGGCCACGTCGCTAGAAGAAATAGTCACCACTGCTGTTATCAGTGCTTTCAAGCTTTAACTCTGAATCAAAGGCGACAATTAATAAAGTCGCCCCCGCCAGGAATGGAAAGGAGGAAAGCTAAATATTTGAAACTGGGTGAACAAATGTCAGGGTGTTTTTAAATAAAATCCTTTTACAGTTATCACAGCGAGCAGACCTGATATCCCTGTCTAATTCAATTTCAATTTGCGCCCCATGGGAGATAGCGAAGAAAAGGTTGCAATGCTGTCTTTGGGTTGATATGTTCTTTTCTCCTTCAGGAAGCAGGCACGAGAGAGGAAGGGGAGGAGGGTGAGGGAAGAGAGGAGGAGGATTCAAATACCAACAGAATATGATGCGCTTTTTTTGCCTTTTTTTTTTTTTTTTCCTTTCCAGCTGGATCCTTCCAGAAGGTAGATGTGATGTGGGGAACGTTGAAATGCTGATTTGTTGTGAATTCACCTGGAAAACGTAGCTGAGGAGGAAACTGCAGAAAGGCTGTTTGTGTACGAATAAATATTCCTGATGGGGGAGCAGAATTAACTGAATGTTGATGCCAAGAGCAACGCGCATTCTCGAGGCATCCCTCTCCCCAAAAAACCGCAAATCAGCCAACTGCACCAATTACCCTAACCTCTATCGATATCCTGTGTTCGCAATTCTGTGCCTACCTTCTTCCGTTTAAATAAAAGGTACTCCTTTATTTCAGCAAACAAATGTACCCTTTAGTAGAAACAAAAAAATCCCACCCTATAGATCAATAAGATTACTAATAAATTGCCAGGTCCCCTTGGCGGAATGAGCCTTCCACCCAACAACTGGATTTCACTGGTCAGAGAGATACAAGTCCTCTTTTTCTGGCTGCAGTTGTGCCAACTGAAATGGTCGCTGGCCCTCCGCTCGCTCCTCAAAACGTCCAGGCTGGAAAGGAACAGCCACTGCACCGGGAGCGACACCAGCGCAGGAAGGAGTTGACCCTTCAGCTTTGGGCTTGGCACTCTGGAGAAGCCCTTTGCTTCCACCCTGGTTCAAGGCTCCCAAGCCTTTGTTTCCTTCAACTCCTCGGGAAACAAAGAGCAATGAGAGACTTTGAAGCAGTTTTCCCACATTTTACTGATCCGTGGGCTACACTGGCTTTAGGCTGACACAGTCAAGATGTTGAAGCTACAGACTCCACAAGATACAGAAAAGAAGCCCAAAATGCACCAGCAAACACGTCTCTTCACTTACTATGTCAGCAAAAGAGGCGATTATGACCCTAGAAGCCAACGTAGCTGGAGTGATGTTACACAGAAGCAATGCCAAACCTCTCACCTGTGGTCAGTGCTGCTGTGGGTACCAGTGCTGGAGCCTCGATGGCAAGAATACAAGCAGAAAAGACATATCAGTAGCTATCACATGTTTACTTGTCAGTAGCGTCATACGGGGGTCTAACTCAGAGCAAAGCAGCACGTCCTGGGGCTTCTCGAGGTACCTGAGCAGAGGCCAAGGGGACATTTGGGAGCCTAACGCCTGCACGCGCAGACACTTGGCAGGCAGCGTTGTGAATTGGAGCCCAGGACAGGACAGATTTAAGGTTAAGCACATGCTTAAGTGCCAACGATGACAGCAGAGGTGGTGGAGGAGAGGCCTGTCGGGCACATTCCTGCCCACTAAGCCTTAAGCACACTTTTCAGCTCACTGAGCATGCACGGGCTCACCATAGCGCGGCGTCAGTCAGTTCACCCACCTATGCAAACACGTTAATTCTGCACAGAAATGGCTGTTCACAGGATTTCAGAGAGCAGCTTCAGCCGTGGCCTCAAGCAGGAAGCCATGCATCACACCAGGCTACTGAGAACGGAACGTTTTGCACCACATGAAGCTTCACTGCTGCACTACGTGCAAGACTACCTGTGAGAAGGGTACCAGCCACTCGCAGGTAGAAAATAAGCAGGCACAGCGATTTCTCTACCCGTGTTCTTAATTATCCTCAGAGTTACTACAATGGAAAGAATTTTTAAATTTGGTATTTACTTGTCCCCATTTATAATGCATGTTTACTTTTAGCACATTATTCAGTTTGGACATGGAAAACAAAACAGTCAGCTTCAGTTTCATGTTCTCATATGCTAGCCCAAGGCTGTTGTACTTGGCTTGTAAAGGCTTTATGGAAATGTTTAAATTTAAACAAAAAGACTGTTTTCATTTCAAATTAAAAAAATAATAACACATCCCTAGTAGCTTTTATGAACTCTTTAAAAAATGATGAAACCAAACTACCCTCCTGCCCTCAGCTGCAGATCTAAGATATCTGTTGGCTTCCTCCTAAATGTAAACGATAAATTATCATTATCCTGACTCAATTAAACCACTGAAAAGGAATGCAACTTAGAAAAATGTTTTATTTATGAATAGTTTGCAGTCTTAAGCACAGCGCCCAGTTAATGAAGTATCACTTTCTTCAGGGATGAGAGATGCCCACAAAGGGGAGGAAACCTGTATTATTTACTGTGAACCCTGCCTGCAGAAGAATTGATTGCATCTTTCTTTAATGAGAGCTGGGACAAGAGAGGCTGGTAGTGCCACTGGAGGATTATTTTGAAGTGATCGTATCTGAATTTGTGTACAGGCAGGAAAGAGCAATAGTCTGGTATCTAGACCTCCCTGAGTGGAACTTTCATCAAACACCAAAGCGAGAGCCGCGAGGGTCAAATCACTTGATACTTCAGGGCACAGAGAGTGGATGTGGGCAACACACTCCTGCTCCAGACCAGGACACACGTTAGCAGCGTGTCTTCATACACCCAATTTGTTTGAACACATAACTCACCAAAAACACTGTGGTCCAAAGAGTGAAGGGTTTAAAGAGAGCAGGAAGACAAAGAGACCAGACTGCTTGGTGCTTGCAGAAGTGGTGATCGCAGACACTCCAGATGCAGATTTGCAATAATGAGCAGGAGTGGTACCGTTCCCTAGGGGCAGCATTCAGCTCCTCGTTTAGACAAGCATCTGGACTGACTCGCTGGGCATGTTAAAAAAGTCTGACCCAAAGCCCACTGAATCCAGCAAGAACCACTCCGGTCACTTCAGCTCACTGAAGACTGATCAGAACTGTTAAAAGCGGACACTCACCCCTCCTGCAGGTATCTGTCCGGGCCACCAAGCAATGGCTGGTTCTCTCATGCCACCTTCAAAGGTGGTTTGTTTGCCACACAGAAAACGACCGTTGCTTCCTCCTGGAGAAAGAAGCCATAAAGCCCTCAATATGCCAATATCTTATTTCAAAGGGACACTGTCAACTAGGAAATCTTTAGGCTAGTTTTAAATGAATTTTCATTTCTGCATGAATCCTTCAAATAATATGTCCAGAGTTGTTTGGGGGACTTTCTAATTTATTTTGCTTTTCTTAAATGTCTCTTTATGACGAAATTTTAGGGGTGTCTTCAGCACAGGGAGAAAGTGACAGTTAAACACAGCTTGCTATCAACCAAACAGACAAAAAAGGAAAACAACAAACAAACAGAAAATACTTTGCTGGCCTTTTCCTTCCCTTTAAGGATGTTAACTGCTGTTTGTAACTACAGGAAATCTGATACCTTCAGGCAGAAATAGTATTTTTTTTCACAATTCTTTTAACGTACCAGAGCAGTATTAGATGCAGATACGAGAACGAGAAAAATTGTCATGCATTCCCTGAACGTTCACTCTCAGAGATAGCAAGGGCTTTGCAGGAATGTCTGGGTTTTTAACCCAGCCTTTTACTTAAGCTTCACGTGGACTAAACAGGGAGGTCCTGTGACCAATTCCAGGTCACACAAAGTCAAACACAGTGGCTCAGCTGAGATCAGAACTCAGGATGCTCCCTGCTCTGTGGTCCAATAACCACGAGACAGCCAGCCTCCAAATAGAAGAGAGTGGGTTATAAAATCAATTTGCAGTGACTCTGAGAGGAACAATCACTTAAACACAAGAAAACTTGTGAAGTAACAAAAATATTTTTTCTTCTTGCTATTTTTCACGAGAGCTAAAGAAGGACGGACTCTTGAACTCTCTGCAATTACTCAGAAAGCTCAAACATGCATTTGGCAGATGGAGAGTAAACACCCTGCTTAGTTATTGTGCCTGGTCCTAAATAAATTAAAAACTGTTCACCCCTGACAGCGGAGCACAAAGTGGAAATGCGCACAGGTGAACAGCCACACTGGGTTAGGCCAAAAGTCCACTTAGCAAAGGATACCTCCTCCAGCAGTGACCAGATGCAATGAACACAAGCTAACTCTAAACCTAAGTGCTCTGCATTTCCAGGCTTCTCCTAACCGCATGAAGGAAAACCCCAGGTACGGATCTCTTTCCCCCTCAGACATGAGGATTTAAGCCTTGATTTCACAAGCCCAGCCCAGGTTTGTTCATCCGAGACTCACCTTGTTTAGGAGCTGAAATGAGAGCAGCCCCGTTATCAGAGGTGAAAAACACAAAAGTGTTCTCACTGATACCCAGCTTCTGGAGATGTTTTAAGATTTTTCCAATGCTATCATCAATTTCTCGCACAGCATCCCCATATCTGAGGCAAAAGTAGATGCAAAACATTAAAGGTGGGAAAAGTGTCACAGACTATAACGCACCGCAGTCAGCCACACCGCTTTCAGTGGACAGAATTTATACCCGCGCTGCAGAAATACTTCTTCAGCGCATCGGGTACTGTAATAAAGCTTTCCACTGTCACTGCAAAACCCGTGCCTCCTACCTGGAAAGCACAAGCTCTCTTGGGTATTGAGTGAGAATTCGTTCAGGTGTGAGCTGCTCTCGGACAGAGACCAGCAACTGATAAAAATTTAACTATAAAGTTCTTAAATGTAGGCAAAGCCACTCCGCCACAGACTTGAAGCTAATAACATAATTTTGCTTATAGATGCTGGTCTGAAGCTGCAGTCTCAGAAGCAAGGCTCACAAGATCTACAGGGCTCTTTGCCTCCTGTAAACCGCATTTTTCATGCATGCTTTTCTATTTGCTGGTCTGATTTATAGGCTTTTAAAACAGGCACTAATCATACAAACGCCTTCCAAAAAATCATCTGTGCCACATACAGCACTTCATTACTCACACAACTGGCAAAGGAGCTTAGACTCCCCCTTCTCCTCCATTTTAGTCACATGATCTTCATTTCGGTTTAAAATAAAATTATTAAAGAACAATCCAAGCAAAATTCGCTCTAACTAATGTATTTCAGCACACACACACACGCTTCTGAGAAATGATCTATATACTTAGATCTCATGAACATTGCTTAGACTTTCTGTTTCTGCAGCAAGAGGTATTAATTAAAAAACCCCCATGTAACCAACACCCACAAAAACAAGACTTACAGTCCTCTCTGACTGGTGCCAAGGAAATGTTTGGAGGCATAAACAGGAGCGTGGGTAGCATCAATTGCCCAGTATAAAAAGAACGGCTTCTGGCTGGCCTGCTGCTTGCTAATAAAATCGAGAGCTTCCTGTAAACAACAATAGAAATTAATTTAATGGAATCATCCTCCACCATCTCAATCTCTCCAAAAAAAGAAGCATGAAGTCCCTGTGGCTTAGAAACTAGTGTTGAAATAGACAGTACCTGCAGGTAGATCTGCGTCAAGTTGGCTTCACCTGTCTTCAGATCAATTTTGAAATCTTCGTAATATCTTAAGATAAAATGAATCAGAGAAAAAAAATAATCAATCCTAAGGAATACACAACATAAAAAGGCTCCCTCTCACCCCGTTACTTACACAAGCAGGTCACTGTTGCTACTCAGCAAATTCTCTTCAGATGTTAAAAACAACACCACTGTATTTTTTCTTACAGGAGAAAGCAGTGAAAAGACTAGATCCAAATTAATGACTACAAGATTTGGACAAACCCAAGTCACTGACCTCCCGCCGTTAAGTGATTAGAATGGGGTAATATCCTTAAAGATCTTCTGCCCCTACTCCTTCAATAGAGAGCTGTTTGATGCACGAGTAAAATTTGCAGAAGTACACAGAACTTTTGGAGAAATAGAACAATCCTGGAATCAGAATTTGGGCTGCTTCGAAAATGTTGTAAGTATCTTCAGGCACCAATTAACCAAAGAAGGGCGGGGGTGGGGGGCAGTCCTCAGGAGAGTAACACCAATGGAAGGAAGATGATACCAGGCGCAAAAGTAAACGGACAAGACTGGCACAGACCACAGACTTGGAGCCTGGAATAGTGTTACACAAACGGACAAAAGGTTATTACAAACAGGAAGAGAAGGAAGAAAGAAGTCTTTCACTATAGAATGGACCCAGCTTCCAAGAGAAGTGGTGGAGTGAAATCATCACAGGAAGCCTTTAGGGCACAACGGGATAAGCAAACACCTCTGGGAGGGAGGCACTGTAGAGCGGTTCCATCCCTAGACAGTCCACACACAACGTGCAAGTTGGCCTTGGTACTCAGGCCTTTATTAACCCTCAGAATCAAACACCTAGCTTCCTATTTAATGAGCTTCAACTTTAAATTTAGATGGGAAGGTAGAGATGAGGAAGACAGGATTCCTACAAAGAGTGGTTTAGGAGTTTAGAATAAAGTTTAGGAGTTGATACTGTAGAAGTCAGTCTGCGTTGTCTCAGTTTTAACTGGAACAGTCAGAGTGCCACGATCACAACTGAGATGCAGCAAGCACTGCCCAGGCAACAGCGCTCGAGTACCTCGGCTGCCAGCATTGCCTTCAAAACCCCTTCTTCCCCCAGGAGGGGCTATCCTTGCTCCCTCTCCTAGATGTGAAATCACCATACTTCATGATGGTTAATCTATACCTTCCTGTTTCTGTCTGCCTCGTTCCTTTTCCCACAAGGCCTTCCCTTAATTCTGTCTTAGCTCTAAAGCAAACCACAATCCTGCCCTTTAAAGGCTGGATATCGGCTGTCCCCAGACTAGAGGAAAAGTCCTGCTCAAAAGTATCAGGGCAAAGCAAGAGATGAGATGCTGGCACAGGATGTTGTAGAGTCCAGAAATACAAATGGATTTAGAAAAGAGACAAGACTGGTTCATGCAAGTTAAGTCAGTGGCTATTAAAGACCTGGACACAACTTCCAGTTTAGGAAGGTGGGCAGCCATACACGGGAAGGACCATTCCAAGCATCTGTTTTCTCATACCCGTTCCATAAGCATTCACTACTGGGGCCATGGCAGGATATAATGGATTAACCAGGCCTCGGGCCTGACCCAGAACGGCTGTTCGTGTGTTTCACGGCCTTTTACAAGTATCTTTTCTGTGCTGGCTTACTGCTGAATGCAGGATGCTCGGGACACTCTGCAGGAAGCGTCTCAGGTCATATATGAGGTGGGATACTCCCCATGTTTGACAAGCTATAAAAGTCCTTTGCGCGGGGTGAAGTACCTGTAGATCACTGCCCCTCCAACCGAGCCTGTAACTCTGATTCTGAAGCAGCTGCTGCTTTTGCCAACCCCTTTTCACTGAAATGGGTTTGCTACGCTAACACTTATCTTCCAGCACTGTACTGTCAGCAGGGAAAGCAAAGAAAATAACGTTACCAGGCAAGTAGCTGAATTACCTGCCAATCATTTCCCAGTCCCTGTACACAGGGATATTGGGGAGCGCTCTGTTATCAAAAGGTCCAAAATGGCAGTTCGGGGATCCAAACCATTCATCAAAGCCATGCTTCAGGGGGTGGAACTGGGGCCTGTGACCCAGATGCCTAGGAACAAAAGAAACAGATGAGTTAAAATCCTGCTGCAAAGCAGCAAACAACAATCTCATCAGAATGGCATGCAAGAAAACAATCTTTGCCTAAGAAGAAAAACTTCAAGCATTTTAATCAAATAAATGACTGCAGAGCATTGTCTTGATCTTCCTCATACTTGTTGCAAGCACATCCAAGCAGGCTCACTCCAGTGCTTACACATAGCCCGTTTGGGTCTACGAGCCCGTTTTAGTCTACTGTCCAATCTCTGTTTTCCATTATTTCCCTCTATTGGCGTCCCCTCTCACGCTGTCTCGATGCTCTGTACCGATGGCCTACGCTGCCCAAAGCCGTTGCAAAGATGCAGGTAACGTTTTACTTAAGGATTCTGACCGATGACAGGTCACTTTTATACCACTAAGCTGTACAAACACAAGGTAAAGCTTATGGAATGTACCATTATATCTGCATTCCTGTTACGGAGTATTCACGCTACCAAAATGGTACAGAGAGACATGAATGTAAATGGGAATGAGTTCTTTACGTTCACATGTGAACATAAACCATGTTCAGCTACTCCTGATGACAGCTCCATTTCACCATACAGCTTGGAAATTTTCCATCCTTAATTTCAAGATGAAGCTCCTCTCTAACCTCCAACTCCGATACTGCAAATTCTCCATTTCCTTCATTGACACTATCTTGAATACATGGAATGTCCCTCCTCTCCCAGTCTCTAAAGATCTTTGTAGCTTAATTTAGTTTATTTAATCACTCCGCTCACAAGCCTGTACTGCAACGTGTCCATGGGGTGCCACGACCCTCTGCACACGTTCTGGACAGAAGGGGCATAAAATGCATTACCTGAAGTAAAATGATCCACGGTGTTACTCTGAGCTACTCCAACATGAGTTATAACAGAAAATAATCATTGTTCCAGCTATGATCATATCTCAGTGACGTAACTAAAACTGCAAGTCCGACCTGCAGGATTCTGTCCTTTCCTCATTTATGTACATGATACTACAAAGCTATTCCTGGCTGGTTCTACAACAGGGGACAAGAAACATATTTTATTCTTAGAAAGTCCTAAGAGAACTCACAGGGGAAGAAAAAGGTATCAAATAATTATTGAGATGGAGACTATTCTCTCCCTCTTGCAACACTAAATATAGAGAGATACTTAATGAAATGCAACAGATTCTAAAATGGCCATGGAAAATACTTGACTTGCAAATGTATAATCAAACTGTAGAAGTTACTGTCACAGGACACCCTGAAAAGTTTTTAGAAGGGATGTTGAAAGGATATTAAATAAATCTTCTGCTGGAAAACTTAAAAATCTGTAAAGGCCCTAAAATTCTATGCATGGCTAGGATGAGACGCCAATTTTACCGCTGTCCTTTGCATTTCTTTACACCTCTCTGGGAAGCAGGTGGTGTGCACACACGGTTGAGACTGCTGCTGCACAGCATCACTCCCTAGTCCTGGCCGGTTCTTGGGCGCACGATAGCACGCTGCGCATTCATATTTCGTCTGCTTTTTGCTAACAGCTGCAGGTCCTTCCAGATTTGCTGTTTTCCAAATAACTGCCTGGAACCAATCTGTATTTGCGTTGTTTATTTCTTTTCCCTGGGCGTATGAATTTACATTTATTAGCGCTGAACTGCATCTTATTGCATTCAGCCCACTGATCCGATTCTTCATGGCCACTCTGCTGTTTGGATTTGTGGTAATAAATAATTCACTGTCTTAGGTTAGTTCGCTTTCTTTCCAATTTCAGCAGCACTGGTGAATCTGACCACAATTCAAACTCGCTCTTCTCTAACTTGTTAACCAAACTGTTAAATAAATTGTATCCCATTACCTTCCTAAACAGTATCCCCCCGATACTACTTCTGTCCGAAGTCTCTTCATTAGCAATTACTCTGTTAATCAAGCAGTACTCCTCTGGTGTCTATGTAGTTCTAAAGTCGCTATTTATGCATTTATTTATTTATTACAGCACTGTTACAAACTGTGAATCAACTGTTCAGAGATCCCCAAGCCCCACAGGATTCCATTTCAACCCACAGGCGCGTTTGAAATTTGAATGTTACAAACGCACCGGTTTCAGCTATTACACCGGTAATTCCACCGTGCTTGTTTGATCCAAGTATCTTTCAGGCTTTTCCCTTTCAGTTCTTTACAGACATCGCAAAAATACTGGGGTTTTTTCAGAAGTTCTTCTGTATCCCCTGCAAAGATTATACTGTACTTCCCCAAAAGTCCATAAAGTCAAATATTCACAGGTTTTAAAACACTTGGAATCAACAATCCTGACCAAATCTATCCCTATCCAGCCTGACCTTCTACACTCAGTGAACGGTCCTCCCTGTAGCCCCGGAGCTGTCTGCATCTCTGTTTCTATACCACACAGTTCTACTCCCCAAAAAAGCAGCTTTCACAGTTTAGTCTACTCTGTTAACAAAAAACCCCAACATATAGCAGAGGCCAAAGACACAAAGCACGTGGGTGCTGAAGGCAAGTTCCAACAGAACATCTTGGTGGTTTTGATTTAGTAGTGTGATACATAGAAGAAAACACAAACAGTTGAAGGGTTTATAAATATATATACACACATACACAGAACTCCCTTCAATTCTTTGTAGGACCATATATGTATGTACTCGTAACGACAACACTCAGTTCAGAAACTGATCGCAGCAGGGGGGATAGCGCCACCACAGATTTTAAAAGTCAGACATTTGAGCTTCAAAACAGGTTTTTCTCCTGCAGTTCTGGTTGTTCTGCTGCTTCTTCACAACACATACACACACATACTGAAATCTCAAAGCAAGAGATGTTAAAGTAAGTTTACCATTTGCCGATGATCTTACTGACGTAGCCAGCTTTCTTCAGCAACTCTGGAAGTAGTAATTCAGAATCTGGGATTCCTCCTACTATATCCTGTGGTGTGTATGCTGCGTAAAACAAACAAACCAACCAACTCTTACAGATATCAGAGCGAACAGCTCATGGCTACCCATCGTTAGAAGCAGTGTTACTGGACCAGAAACAGCAATTAGTTTGATGTCCCAGCAATATTACCCCTTGGAAGTCCTCCCAGGCCATGAGAAGAAGAGAACAAATTGATTCTGAGAGATCAAACAGAGATCTCCACCCACTCGCACAGCCCGGCCGGTAACAGAGGGGGCTGCCATCACAGAATGAAGGCGAGACCCTTGAAAGGGGGGGTCATAACCAAAGCAAAGGCAAATTTGCTTTGTATTTTCTAAAATGAAGGCATATTTTTCCTAAATCAAATGATCGATAAACTTGCTCAGACTGCAAGAGCTGAAAGAAATGATATGTCTCTCACAGTCCACAGTTCTCCAGCCCTTGAGAATCCAAGGTGTGACTTTGGTCAGGACATGCTTGCAGATACACAGCGTGAATCAGTACGGAGCTGCTGACTCTTGCCCAAGCACGTGGCGTCCGTCACGCCAGGACCAGTCCCAGGAACCAGAATCAACCCAGGGACAATATGAACGGGCAATCTTCCCCGGAAGCACCACGGGCACAACAGGGCTATAAAACTGCCAAGGCTGAAATGGTGAGAAAACTGGTTGCCGAATAAAACTGCAAGCAGCTTGTTTTTTAGTCTGGGTGTTAACATACACCCCACGTGACTTACTCTCACCAGACACCAATTAGACTGCCCAGAGGAAACACTTCTCAGCCAGCAGAAGCAAACAGATCAACCAGCTTTGTTTACGTCTCCTAATTTGAGGAGGTTTTCTGCTTGATGGGGAGGAAGCAATAAATTTCATGCTTATTGCCAGCAGTTAACGTGGTAATCTTTTTGTGCCACTCAGGAAGATCCATGGGGGAAGATCACCGAGCCAAGCCTTTGTGCAAAGCAAAACTTCCTACAAAGCGCAGAGGGAAATCAAGAGAGGAAGGCAAATCAGGAGTGAAGCCCATACCGTTTCTGGCATGTGCATTCGTGGTGTAAAAACCATTCCTGACTGGGAGACGGCCCGTCAACAGTGCTGCCCTTGCTGCAAATAACAAAAACCGGTTTATTTTACACGTATTCTCTGCTTAGTATTATTAGTATTCCATTAAGGCTGAGGACAGTGCACCAACTGAAGCACATCAGTGTTCCTTTGCCACAGCCAGCTACTACGATCACTCACATTAGAACAGGCAGCAACTCCCCTCCCCAGTGAGGCACGGAGACAGCCAGGTCCTGATACGACACTATTTGAGTTATTCCAAGACAAACCCAACTGAAATTTGGCCTCTCTATTCAATTACCTGCTGCTGAAGAGTAATTACTTTCAATAGTCAATGTAGCAGCCCTCCCATCTCAGTAATTCTAAAAGGAATACCTGACACACATGTGTAAGAAGAAATCATAATGCAAACCGACTACATGCTTAAGGCTAAGTTTTCAAGCTTGCCTGAACAAAAGTCTTGTAATAGTGAAGAAAGAGCTGTCCAGCTTTGATAGTAAAAGTCAGGCCCTGACTGCAGGAAACATTTAAACAGACGTTAAAGCATATGCAGTACCACCACTGGACTTAGCAGGACTTCAGCATATTTTGAATGCCTTTTCTGAGCAAGGAGGTCACCAGCACCTGCCAGATGATATCCTGAGTGTATAGGAAGCCCCCGTTCCTCATTTTTGTTTCAGTTCTTGGTTGTCAATCAGGTTGAGGAAAAAAAGAAAAAGATTAAGAAAAAAAAACAACCAAGAAGGACAAAAATATCTGTGCCTCCCAGACCTAAACGTTTCTTTTATCTCTTGTCCCTTCCCCAAGAATCTTGCGAGCCACCAGGGTCAAAACCAGGACACAACCCGCTGCTATTCCTTGCATGGAAGTCTCATCAAAGCCCATGGAATCAGACAAACTATGTACAAACTACTTGAGCAACAATTTAGGTAGAAGAACTAAAAAAAAAAAAAGAAAAAAAAAGCAATGACTGAGGCTTGAATATCAAACCAGAATGTTTTAAAAAATCCTTTAGCTGGACTGATTTGATCACTAAAACACTGCTTTGTATGAACCAAAGACTGTAGGTTTTCCAATCAAAACATAAATACAAAGGGAGCAAAATGCAAGATCAAAGCACCAAATCCAAACCCTGCCCTGAGGGTAATCACTGGTTTGGTTGCTAGTTCATGTCAGATGTTGGCAAACCTCTCGATCTTCTCTGAAGGTGGCATGCTTATATGCTAGTTCAAAACTCAAGTTTACTTACACGGAGAACAAAGGGGGTTGGCAGTATAAAAATCCAGGAAAAGCATCCCTTCTGAAGCCATCTGGTCTAAGTTAGGAGTTTCCTTAGAAGGCTCTCCGAAAACTCCCAAATCACCCCAACCCATCTGCAAAAAGAACACACCAAAAGATGTAAAAGTACTTTTACTCTTCCACCACGACAACGCTTCTGGGCCCACATAACACTTTTATTGTATCCCTTCATTTCTAAATCTTTATAGTGCTCATCTCCCTACTTAGGGAGTGCTTCAGAAACGTGATAAAAATTATCTTCCCCCGCCCTGTGAAGCAGGGAACTATTACAGTTTTCATTGGCAAAGAGGAAACCGAGGCACCTGTGAGGTTAAACGACTTGCTAACAGGCACTAAAACACTTGTAGCAGAAGTGGGTAAGAACCCTAATGCCTTCGCTCTTACCCAAGTGCCTGAAGACTGGCAAGCGCACACATACCAGGGAGGAAGTTACACATCACATGCTCAGTGTAGTGCAGCTGCAAAGTCTGACCCTTCGGTCCCTGGCTACGTGTCTTTGTGTTGGACCCTTGACCCCAGGACTCCATCTCAGCCTGCTGCGTCTATCCATCTGTGCACATGTAACTAGAAACGCAAGGAAAAGGTCTAAGCTCAACAGCAATGCTGCAGGAAGAGAGAGAAAGCGTTTATTTTAAAAGCAAGCTCTGGAGAGAAACCTGCCAGAGGCATCATATGTCACTCTGCTTATTTGCAAGACAGTGGTTTCACCCTGCGTCTTCCTCCTAATTCAGAGGGGTCACACGCCAGGAGAACCATAAAATTACCGTCACGTTGTCTACGTTCATTGCGGAAAACTATTACTGGTAATAATACAAATAAAAGTAAGTGACTTAAAACAGAAGGTTCTAGAAGGGAACAACTTAATGAGCAATTAGGCACCATGGTTGCTAGAGATTATATTATGCTTTAAAAAAGGCAATAGCTTTCTTTAATACAGATGCGTATCAGGTGAGCAACTGATATGGAGGGCGTAATGTATCGAGATCTTTAGAAAACCATCTGTCTGGTCCCATTTGAGAGTCTAACATTTACACTGCAGTGGAGCAGTTTGGAAAAGAAACTTGTTGGAGAGCCGCAAAGGCGGCTGCTGAGGTTTGAACGAGGGGCGATTAAATGGTACCACCTAACGCGAGGATGGGGAATTAAAATGGGTTCGACGGGATCACCCCCAAGTTCTTGATTCTTCGGTGTCTTTACCATCAAGGAAGAAAGAAAAAGAGAATATCAGGTTGCTCTAATTCACACACAGTGACAGAGTCACAGAAGGATCAAAGGAAAAAAGACCATGGAGATGTATTTTTAATGAACACCATATTAAATAAATAAATAGCTCACAGAAGCTCCAGTCAGGGTCTGCACCTCATCATGTCTTGTGCTGTACCAACACTTCTAGAGCGGGATAATCACTGTCCCAAGGAGCTTTCATCTTGAAAATTACAAATGCCAGCTGGAGGGGAAATATTCCTGAATGGAAAATTGAGATGGACTGCCGGAGGCTCAACTGGCCAGGAGAACCAGGCTTACAAGGTAATTATCTTGTACAGGAGTGGGGAAACACTACGAAAACAACAGCCAAACAGTCATGCTGAATTGGGGGAATGAAGCCAAACAGGCGATAAGAGCTGCCCACCCTTGGAGTCACATACCCGCCCTCACCAGCTTTGTGAGTAGTTTAAAAAAGCGCACAACGCATTTCTGCTACAAACACACCTGAAAGAAGACATGAAAATAATAGAAAAGAAGCAAAACAGAAAGACAGCCGCACCTTGAACGTGTTGGAAATGAATCTGTTTCCTTACCCGCGTGGGTAAGACCACTACAGGGTGCAAACGTGAAAAGGCTTTTAGTTGGGAACAAATCTGTGGTTATTTCTGCTCTTTAATGATTTATTGCCTTTTTTCTTTTCTCCAGTTCAGAGAGCAAAATTAATGGAATTAGTTTTCTTCTCGTTTAGTTCTTCAGGAGACAATCTTGGGTTTCTAAAACATTTCCTGAAATATATTGGAGTTTCTTTGTCTAGACTTGTAGCTGTTACCACCACTACCCCCATCGCTGAGATTAGAAGATACTGCCACAATTATTTTTGTAGGCTATAAAACCAAGCCGTCACTCCAGAATGATTCCATGAAGGTTTGAAAATCAACATTTTTTCAAATGTTTTTCAACATTTACCAGCCAATGAATAGAATCCTTTGCCAAGGACTGTGGAGATAATTGCTCAGTCATTATGAATGGACTGGTAGATAAGATGATTAGACTTCAAGATAAGGTTTGTAGGTGTGTAAGCACCAATTCTAAAAGACTTGTATATGGGCTTGACTTTAGAGATCAGAGAGGTCTCGTTTGTTTTCCACAGGATATCCACACACAGGGAAGAACAAGAGTTTGGCTGTAATACTGCAGTGTCTCTAGCGCGGGTCAGCTCTGCCCTGCAGCAAGGGTACGCCTGGTCTGCACTGTCCGTTCAATTCTTCAACACTTTTTCCACAAAATCCGGGGAGACCTAACTGTGGCCTTCCAGTGCCTGCAGGGGCTGCAGGAAAGCTGGAGAGGGGCTGGTTGCAGGGCGGGGGGGGCCAGGCCAAGGGGAAGGGCCTGAAGCTGCAGGAGGGGAGCTGGAGCTGAGCTGGGAGGCAGCAATCCTTCCCTGGGAGGGTGCTGAGGCCCTGGCACAGGGTGCCCCGAGAAGCTGTGGCTGCCACTGGATCCCTGGCAGTGCCCAAGGCCAGGTTGGATGGGGCTTTGGGCAGCCTGGGCTGGTGGGGGTGTCCCTGCCCATGGCAGGGGGTAGCGCTAGGTGGGCTTTGAGGTCCCTTCCCACCTGAACCATTCCATGATTCTATGAAATGGGGAAATAGCTCAGGAAAGAAAGCAACCGAGCACGACAGCTTTCAGAGTAAATACTTACAAACTGCTTCAAATATTCCTGCTTATTTCAAACTTTTCCAGATCATCAGATCAACCCGTGAGCTGCGCCTGAATCACTGCGCTGAAGACCTCTGACCATGAATCACAGTACAGCCCCTGTTCAGGCGCCATCCCACAGGCGCTGGCCGACTGACAAAGGGTTGTTAGAGATGGCTGCGCCCGAAGGCCGTGCCACCTGGGAGGGATGATGTGTGAATCCGGAAAGCCTGTGACCTAACGGGGATCGTACACGCCAGGGAGAGCTCTGCTCCGCAGGAGTCAAGGAGACAGAGCGCTGGGGAGCACAAAGGAAAAAATAAATGCTCAAGACAGGTTCTCAAAACACAAGTCCTGTTAGGCCCGAAAACGGCCCTGGATGTTCACTTAGGAAAATGTAATTTGCAGGATAACGCTCATGGGGAGCCAACTTGATGAAACCTCTGTTTAAAGGCCCCTGCCTCAGCACCAGTACAGCTCTGGACCCAGCCCACGCGCCACGACACTCCGGTGAGCTCAGGGACCACCACCACAGCATCTCTGACACGCTGTGCACGCCCCACGCACAAATCCCCCAGACATCAGCAGAATATTTCTAACAGAAGCCCTTCCTGCAAGGCACTGGCACTCTCACTGTGCCCCACCGAGCACCCATCGCCAGGGCTGGGAGAGGGTGGGCCACCACGGGAGCCCCTCCACCAGCCCCAGGAGCCCACCTCACCATGACGGCCCCGCTGACAACCCCCCCACACACCCTGTAACAAGCACACCATGGAGCCAAGGCCCCAGTTTCCCTCAGCCACACCGACACCTTCCCAGGAACCCAAGCCCCGGTCTCGGGACAGGCACCCAGCTCCCTCCTTGGCCCCACACAGGCCTCCCTCCGCCCCAGCGCCCCTCAGTGTCACACCCCTCCCCCAAAGCGGCTTCCTCCCAGTGGCACGGCCCCCTGCCCCCAGTGACAAAGGTCCCGGGACCCCCCCCGGCCCCACTCACGTCGTCCATGAGGAGGAGGAGGAGGTTGGGGGGCGCGGAGGCCGCGGCGGGCCCCAGGGCCCAGCAGAGGCAGAGGGGGACCAGCACCGCCCTCGCCATGGC
>VWZZ01002921.1:83309-94408 GCA_013399095.1 Psophia crepitans
TGGCGGTGTGCATCGCCGTGATCGCCAAGGAGGTGGGGCGGGGGAGCGCGGCTTCGCCTCGGGTCCGGGGGTCTGAGGGGGGTCCAGGTGGAGCTGTGGGCCCCGAGTGGGGCAGCGGGGCCGGAGGTGGGCCTGGGGCCCGAGAGGTGGGGCTGGAACTGGGGCTGTGGGGGCGGAGCAGGGCCGAGGGGGGGGGGGGGGAGGGGGNAGAGGGGCTGAGGCTGTGGGGCCTGAGCAGGGCCGAGGGGAGAGGGGCTGAGGCTGTGGGGCCTGAGCAGGGCCGAGGGGAGAGGGGCTGAGGCTGTGGGGCCTGAGCAGGGCCGAGGGGAGAGGGGCTGAGGCTGTGGGGCCTGAGCAGGAGTGAGGAAGGGAGCAACACTGAGGCTGTGGGGCCAGGTGAGGTTGTGGGGAAGCAGGGCAGGGTTTCAGGCTGTGGGGTGTGAGCAGGGCCAAGGGGAGCGGGGCAGAGCCTTGGCAGGTGTGGGGAGAGTGGGGCAGACACCAGAGGTTGAAATGAGTGGGCAGGAGCAGGCTGGGACCCGGGCAGGGACAGGGTGAGGGTGCCCTGCTGACCTGCTGCCAGGGGAGGGGAGGGGTTTTCCTCACAGCGAGCTGGGACAGGCTCTGCTGGGGCAGGGGGACAGGTCAGACACTGGCGAGACCTGAGCCCTTCCTTGTGCAATGCTGTGCAAATGATTCTCCTGTCGCTGGTGTATGGAGACAGATCTGCTCCACAAGGCAGGGTGGGGGGCTGTGCTGTGGTGGCTGCGAACAGAAAATAGTTCACATAGCTTGCTTCCCTGCCTCGGCAGGGGGGGTTGGACTAGATGATCTTTCGAGGTCCCTTCCAACCCTTGTGATTCTGTGATTCTGACAGCAGCAGTTCTTCGGGTGAAAGCACTGTCTTGGCACCAGCCATGACTTACACAGCAGAGTGGCTGGTCCTAGTTAGGGCAATTTGTTCTCCTCAGAACTATCCCCTCTACATCCGGAGTGTTCCGACTGAAAACGAGCTGAAGTTCCACTACACCGTGCACACTTCCCTCGATGTCGTGGATGAAAAGATCTCTGCGATGGGCAAGGCTCTTGTAGATCAGAGGGAGCTGTACCTCGGGCTCCTCTACCCCACTGAGGACTACAAGGTGTATCTCTCTCATGCCTTTTGCCATGCCGTTCGTGTCTTTATAGACTCTTTATAGAGCGGGAAACCTCTCTTCAGACCTGGTGCTGTGTTAAAGACATCAGCAGAAAATGTAGAGGCTTGTTCACTGGCCGGTTTATCACGTAGAGGCTCAGGTTTGGTGCCTTGGTTGGTTCCGCAGGGGCTTTGTTGCCCAGCTGGGTGGTGGAAAAATTCACCTTTAGCCTGTGTGAGGAGTGTCTGGTGCTGCTAGGCTTCACCTTTCATAAATGAGATGCTTTATTCCCTGCTCAGCTAACACAGTTGGCTGTGACAAAGCTTAGACTCTAACAGGAGTATGAAGGTTTCTCTGGTCAAGTACCTAAATCCCAGGTGTGTGGTCTGATTTCTCTAAAATCTGAACTCCACAGCCACAGCTTCCCCGATGTCCTTAAGCCACACAGTTTTTGAACTTCCTTTGGTTTTTTCGCGGAATCCCACAGCTGGAAGTTAGCAGTAGTCCTGATTTCTGGGTTTTCATAAACTGGTGGTTAATTTGTGAAGCCTGAGGTCAGTCACTGTCTGATATGAGAAGATCTCTGGGTCTCTGATCCTGGCCTCCCAAACAAAAATAAGTAAGGTGGCTGTGTCACTAAAATGGTTCTGAAGAGAGAGAGACCCTCACCAAAAGAGCTCGTGGCCAGCAGAGGAGCAGGCTTGACCTGAAATTATCAAAGATGGGAGAAGTCAGGTAGAACGGGGATACAGTTCCTGCAATCTAGCGTCTTCCTTACCTCATCTAGTCCCAGTTTGTCCAAGAACGTGATGTTTCCTCTCAGCTTGTTTCTTTGAGCGTATTCCAGCCTTGGTTTAGTTGCTTTGCCAGGTTCTGGTGTGTCAGGAGCGCAAACCTTAACAGCTGCGCAGATACGGCTACGTGACAAATTCGAAGGTGAAGTTTGTTATGGTGGTGGATTCTTCAAACACAGCACTTCGAGACAATGAGATCCGCAGCGTAAGTGCAGGAAATCAGAGCACAACTTGCCACGTCGGTGTTTTTGCTACTTCCACTTATTCATAAAGTGCCGAGGAGCAAAAAAAACAACAAAACCAAAACTAATTAAACAACAATCCCTTTTCAGATGTTCCGAAAGCTGCATAATTCATACACAGACATAATGTGTAACCCCTTTTATAACCCCGGGGACCGCATCCACTCCAGGTAAGTGGGTTGACCATACTGACCTTGGTCATCTTTCTGGAGCTTGCAGTGCGCTGATGATGTGATGAGGCCAAGAGCGTAACTCTGTGCCTGACCGGTTCAGATGTGCACGCTCTAATGGCCTGCACGGAGGAGAGCTGGCTTGTCTTTGGGCTGTTGCTGGTAATTCTTGTGAGAAGTTGCGCTGAACTCCTGCTCCCGCCTCAGAACCAGGGGTAAAACGTTGGCTCAAGAAAATTAATTTATTGGGGAGAAAAAAAAAATGACCTGTTTGATAGGTAAAATGACAGTGAGGTAAGTAGAGCAGGTTAGAGAGTGAACAGCCGCACTCAGCCAGGGCTTATCCTCGGGAGGGACAGACGGACGTTCAGGGTGCGTCATTCCTCGCACGCGAGGGCAAGCGTTCCCCGTTTCTCACTGGGAACGGTACTGTCTTGGGAGTTTCTGTTGCCTGTGCAAGAACAACTTCTGTTACACTTTGCTGAGGCAGGTCTCCAGCCAGGATAAGACCTGTCCTTACCTCAGCTTTAATTAAAGTCATTTACTCAACAGAGCATGCTGTATTTAGAGAGTAGAACAGCGTATTCGGCTGTGGGAAAGCCAGCTCGTTATCTGCCACGAGGCATTGTTAGCCATCGGGTTTGTTACACGAGATCTGTGCAGAACTAGCTGCTTCCTTTAACATTCTGTGTTCCGTTCCTTCGCTAGGGCTTTTGATAGTATGGTGAACTCCATGATGATGCAGGTCTGCTGAGGCCCTGCCCCTTCTCAGCCCAGTGTTGAGGACATTCCCCGTGTACAGGAGCGTGCTGCGAAGTGACGTGTATATAATTGTCTTCGTTCTGTGGAATAGTTGAAATTTATTCTATGTAAAATAAACATGACACCCGCCAGGTTTGGATGCTTCTCTAC
Source organism: Psophia crepitans (assembly GCA_013399095.1). Classification (NCBI taxonomy): domain Eukaryota; kingdom Metazoa; phylum Chordata; class Aves; order Gruiformes; family Psophiidae; genus Psophia; species Psophia crepitans. The sequence goes on from VWZZ01002921.1 coordinate 86,564, forward strand.
TCTAGCGAACCTGAGCTGAGCACGGAAGTCGCTGTTCAGCGTCATGCCTTCAGCTAACACCTGAGAGGCAGCTCTTCCAGCAGGAAAGCCCGCTGTGTCCGAGAGGTTTGTTCCCTACAGACACGTGCCGCTGTGCCTCTCCGCGGCTCGCGTGTTTCTGTTGAAATCGGGCTCTGTGTAAAAACAGCGGTTCCTGCTTGTGATGAGAGCGAGCGCAGCTGCCTGAGTCAGCTGAGAAATTGCTAGTGTTGGGGTCAACCTAGAGTTCAGTCAGCTGGGGCTGGCAGGGACACCACACACCATGCTCAGTTCTGACATCCTTGGCCTCCTTGGCCTGTTCCATACCCGGGAACATGCAGATCTGGAGGTACTCACTGCACTGGTTCTTGGAGAGAGAAAGGTCTGCAGAGTCAGCCGAATGCTCCAGATTTTTATACAACCTCAGGAACTATTCACATACTCAAGAAAGCTCTGGCAGACAGATGGCTGGTCTGAAAGCATCACCTCGAACCAGCATCTCCAGCCCAGGTAGCACAGCCAGGATAAATCTACGCCAGGAGATTAAGACACCAGGATTGCACAGCTGCCTGGCTCAGCCCAAACTAACAGAACTACAGAGTGGTTTGGGTGGGAAGGGACCCCCCTGCCATGGGCAGGGACACCCCCCACCAGCCCAGGCTGCCCAAAGCCCCATCCAGCCTGGCCTTGGGCACTGCCAGGGAGCCAGGGGCAGCCACAGCTTCTCGGGGCACCCTGTGCCAGGGCCTCAGCACCCTCCCAGGGAAGGATTGCTGCCTCCCAGCTCAGCTCCAGCTCCCCTCCTGCAGCTTCAGACCCTTCCCCTTGGCCTGGCCCCCCCTGCCCTGCAACCAGCCCCTCTCCAGCTTTCCTGCAGCCCCTGCAGGCACTGGCAGGGGCTCCAAGGGCTCCCCGCAGCCTTCTCTGCTCCAGGCTGGACAAGCCCAGCTCCCTCAGCCTGGCTCCAGAGCAGAGGGGCTCCAGCCCTCGCAGCATCTCCGGGGCCTCCTCTGGACTCGCTCCAGCAGCTCCGTGTCCTTCCTGCCCTGGGGCCCCCCCAGCTGTTAGCAGCTCCCCCTGCAGCTCTAATTAAAGACTACCAAATCAATTGCAGGTATTTATACGTTAAAAAATACAAACTAGACCAGAAGAGCCCCCTCAGCTTCTGAATTACCTGTGTAGTACTCGCTACACAAGGCTGTGCAGCTCCAGCAAGTTCAGCAGAGGTAACGGACACAGGCACTGAGGAGCTACTCAGGGCTTTTCACACACCTCTGCTCCAGGCCTTTCCTGCCCCACAGGCAGCAGTCTGTTCTTCAAGCACCTAATCAGTTAAAAATAATTTAAAAAAATAACCACACAGCTCCCAAGGATATAAGCAGCCTGGAGAAGGCCAGGTCAGCGCAGAGCATCGGCTCACAGCCAGCATGGTCTCACCACAAGATGAAGTTCACACAGCAGCAACATTTATTTTTAAAATAAGTGACATTTACAATACCTTCTCAAACAGAACTTAAATACATTTAATTAGTAACAACCTGTCAAATAATGGGAGGTGAAAGTGGTCAAGCCTCTCCCACCATCTAAACCAGGCACAGCTGTACGCTGCTATTCCAAAACATTTTCATATAAAAGTCCTCACTTTTTTTTTCCACTCAGACAGGAGTCCAAACACCCCCCAAAGTAGTTTTTGTTAAAAATTAAGTCTCAAGAATTTACAAAGCTACTAACAGAAAGTTTAAAGCCCTAGGAAAAGCCAGGTTTATAGTCTAAGGGTCACGCAGATCAAGGCCAGCCTCAGCAGAACAGTCCGCACCAGGTGAAGTGCAAAATCAACACAACAGATGAACAGTTAAGGCCCCAAGCTTTAAAAAAAAAGAGAAATCCTGAGACCTTAGGGGAAAAACCCAAAAATCAGTGGGATTTTTATCCTGGCAATGCCCCCTGAGCTGTGAAAAGCTGCTTTAGGAGTCAGTCGCATCTGTTGCATCTGGGTTAGAGGAACCCGAACCAAGGATCCCAAAAGATTAGTGTGAGAATTACGTAATAAAACCGGTTGCGATGCAGAACTTCACACAGCAACGCTGTCTGCTGGGTTTTGCAGCCTGCAGAGGATTTTTTTTTTCCCCTTTAAAACCGAGCGGTTTCAGAGCTCATAAACACAAGGTCAGCGGGAAGGGGAAGTGCCAGGCAGCGCTTGTGCCCCTGCAGTGCGCTTCGGTCCTGACCCTCTGGTTCAGCTCACGCCATCCCCAGGTGGGGATCTGGAGCAGGAATGGTGACAGGAGTAAAGAAATAAATAAAAATGGTACGTTCGCAGCACCCTTGGATCCCTGTAGCTTTGGAATAAAAGCAGGAGGGGGGAAAGGGGATGGCTGACTTCTGAAATAATTGGGGGGAAAAGGCTTTTGTGACACCCAGGTCTTGTCTAACCACCGCAGAGATACAGAGGCTTCCAGAAAAGCAGCAAGGGGTGCTTTCCCCCCTCCCCTAGCTGTTAGATGTACAACAAGCAGCAGCAGGCTAAAAACCAGACCCAAAACACATCGTTGGGCTCCATCCTCTTCCCAACAGCAAGGTCAGAAACCCAGAGGGCTGATGGAGTTAAGGAAAAGCTCCCCAGCAGTCAGGTCTAGAGCTGCAACCCAAGGCTTAGTCCACTGATTTAGAAAAGAACAAAAAAGTCTTTGGAAAGGTCTTTAGCATCTTCGTATGGGCAAGAGAAAGCAGCATCCAGCTCTTGGAGAAACATCTGGCAAAGCTGAGGGTGCTTCAGATGCCCTCGCAGCAGGCTGAAGGGCACTTGGAGACCTAGAAGCCACACCAAGCCCTCCGGCACAGCCCTTTCCCGGGGGATGAGGAGGAAACTGACGGTCTGGGAAAGCTCTTCCCTTCGCAGGACAGGGTGTTCTCCAGAATGAGACTGTTCTCCATGGAAATGTAATCCCCTCAGCAAAGCTAAGGTGAGCCCCTCCTGGCAGGGATCTGGCCGATGTGCGGGTGGAGCGGATCCAGTCTTCCCTCCCGCAGCCCAGCACATGGCTGCCTCACCAGTAATCCTCATGGCCAGGCAGATGGCATTTTAAAATTAATCTTTTTTTTTTTTTGCTTGGGTAGGCATATTTTTAAATCTCTCCAGTCCCATCTTCCCATTTCAGTCCCGTTGGCATCACCAGGGCAGTCCAGTCCTTTCTAGTATGGAAAATACCAAGGCAGCAGCCTTGCCCGACTTCTAAAAAAGAAGAAAACCAACATCCTAAAGCAGAGGGGCACTGCTCAGCTGAGACGCCAAAACGCTCGGCTACCTGCCCCTCCAGGAGCTGGGACTCACCCTTCTGCCCCAGCTAACCCAGACTGAACCCAGCCTACCCACAAGGACAGGGGAGCACCGAAGCCAGTCACAGCTCTGGGACCAGTCAGGCTGGGAGGGTGATAATCCCCGAATCCCTGCACGGTTGGAGGGGACAGCGAGTTTCCAGGTGTTTCTTCCACCCCCAAAGCTCCTCTCCACTTCCTCCCACGGGGCCGGGCAACCGTTGAAGCTAATCTGCAGTGAGCTCATGGATGCAGGAGCAGCAGGAGGTGTGCAGGAGAATAGCTCCAGGCCTGTGCTGGGGACGCCGGGACAGCGGCGGGGATGGGTCTGCCGTGCCACCGCTGGCTGATCACTTCAGTCCTTCCCCATCTCAGCTGCCCACAGTCCCCCCGAGGTGCCAGTGACCCAGTCCGAGCAGCCATCAGGCTCCTGCCGACCCCACAGACACCGGGGTGATGCTAACAGCACACGATGGGCAGGAGACATTTCTAGCACAGGTCTTCAGGAGGATACTCCTGCCAGAACCCTCCTCCGTCCTCCCCTGGGTGGGAGGTGCACAGCCGAGAAGCTGAGCACAGCCAGAGCAAGGGGCAGCTATCCCCATCCTAGGACTCCCTGCTCCACAGGAATCTTGACCCAAACACACAAGAAAAGCCCCCACCTGGCCACTCACCTGTACATCCACCCTCGCACCCTTGGGTGCTGCCCTCTGTAGTAGCCTCCCCGCTGGCCCAGCCCTCCCCGGGCTTGGAAGCGGCCCCGGTAGACCCCACGGTCAGTGGTGCTGATGCCCGGCACGTTGGTCCTCTTGGGCAGCACCTGGAAGGCAAGGGGTGGCTCTGCCAGTGCTGGGGTTTGGCATGTGCACGTGGGGCTGGAAGGGATGGACGCACCATCCCGGGGCCTCATCCAGCTCTTACCTTAATGACACGGCCTCTGAACACGCTCTTGTCCAGCTCAACCGCAGCCTTCACAGAGCTCTTCTCTTCAAACTCAATGTAGGCATACCTGCAAGGGGACAGGGTGAGCAGAGCCCCCAGGCACACCCCGCTGCTCCCAAAGCCTGGGGAGCACAGGGCAGCACCTTCGACACCCCACCCCAGTCCCCGTGCACGGCGCTGACCCTTTGGGATGCCCCGTGAACTTGTCGCAGAGGATGGTCACTCGGTTGATCTGCCCACAGCCGTTGAAGTGAGACTCCAGCTCTTCTGCCGTGCCCTCATAATCCACCTGCAATGACAGTCCTGGCCCCTCCAGCACCACCAGCATTTGCACACCCTCACAGGAGACAAAGGGCCCAACTGTCTCCACTCACACCTCGCCACCACAGCCTCACCATCTCCTGAGGTTCAGGAGACCCTTCCAGCTGAATGCCCCAGTCTGGAAACCCAAATCCAAAGGACAACTCCTCCAGCTTTGAGGGAACAAGCAACACCACACGACCCACAGCTTCCAGCGGGGTATTTTGGGGAGTGCAGACGTGCAACAGATTATCTGCAAGTAGCTGAGGATCACGGGCAGATGCTGAGCCACATTCCCAGTCTGGGCTGGGCAGAGGACAAGCATTTGAGATGGGACCAGCCAGCCTCCAGTGGGGGGAGGATGGGCCCACTGCTAGGGATCTCAGACATACATCCAGCTGAGCAAGGAGCAGCGAGGTGGGCTCTGCTCCAGGGTCTCACACTTACATTGCCCACGTAGATAGATCGCTGGTCAACCTCCATCTTCTCCTCAGTCTTTGGGAAGAGACCTGCAGAGACAAGGCGTCATGCTGGATGGAGTCGCAGGAGCCCTGTGTCAGAGGGACTTCTGCCCGTGCAGGTCTGCTCCCAGCACAGCCACCACCGAGCTGACACACTGCGAAGGTCCTCAGGGCCCCAGTCACATCCAGGTACACTCACATGCCCACACTGCTGCCTCCTGCTCCTCCACCCCCTTGCTCCCTGTTCTCTTCACAAAACACCTTCAAGGTGATTACTGGGGCTGTTGATGCTAAACTCAATTACTTAATTGAATTAAATTTAATTAATTTGATTTACTGCATCTTGGCCTGCACAGGTAGGAGGTAAGAGTGGAGGCAACCTGCATTAGCACCACACCATCCCTCACCCACCTTACGCATCCAGTCTCAGGCTGCCAGGAGAGGAAGAGCCATGTGCCCTGGCTCCAATCACCACCCTGTGCCCCAGGGGGGACGGGACACAGACAACACCACAAACATGACAGCAGTGCCTGGGGACAGCCCATACCTGCCTCTGAGCTCAGGATAAGGCGTCTCTCAGCTTCCAACTGCAACTCCTTCAGCCTCTCATCCTCTTTCTCCATCTCCCACACTTTGGCTTTGATGGCCTCCAGCTCCTGGAATCCAAACCAAGACTTGCGTGAGCACCACAGGGAGCAGAGACATCCCCCACACCGCTCCCCACCCTGGGCTGGGACATGGCAGTGCTGCAAAGCACGCACCACCAGCGGCACCCTCCCAGGTTGGGGACAAGAGCCCGTCCCACAAAAGGGGAGTTCAGCTCCCAGCTCTATTGGGGAGAAAAAAGCCAGGGAGATATTTCCTTCTCCACGCTTGCCTGCGAAGCAGCATGTGCTGTAGTAGAGAGGCCCTAACAGCACCTGCGCTGCCAGAGGGAGCTGGAGATTTAAGCTGGTGGTGAACAGGAGCCACAGACTCTCGCTCAGCCAGGCAGACATCTCAGCAGTGAAAGCTGAGCAGCAGGAGAGTGACAATTCAATTTCCAGCTTCTCAGCTCAAAGATTTTACCATCAGGGGCCCAAGATTATTCTTATCCTTAGTTTTCTGAAGCACTTGAAGAGAGGTGTAGGAAGTTTCCCATACAGAAAAACAGGGAAAATTGATTCCACACTCAGGCAGGCACTCACTGGGTCCAGCACAGCCAGCTCCTCCGGGCTGTCCCCCTCCAGGTGGCTCAGCGCCGAGCCATCATCTGCAGCCTTCCGCAGAGCTGCCATATCTGCCACGTCCCAGGACGCCTCCACTGCTGCCAGGGACGGCTGGTCCTGCCACCAGATCCCTGAAGTGTCCAGGAAGAGAGGACTGGGTGGGAACAGGGGCAAAAAGCCATTTAACAAACAAACAGCCACTGAACACAGAACCTACAGCAGAACACCAGCCGGGCAGAGGCTTTAAGGGCGATTCCAGCAGAAGGATGAACAGGCAACACCAAAGCAGTTTTCTCTCCCTGCTGCAGGCAGGCTTGCAACAAGACCCCAGATCTGCAGGAGTGATGGCTACTGAAAGGTCTCTGCTTCGTACTGAACCACTTCCCTGCTCAGGGGGGCTGCCGAGGGGGCCTGAAAGCGGCTTTCCTTGAGCCAAAAAGCCAGGCACAAGCACCAGAGCATGCCAGCAGGGAAGGGGAAGAGGAGGCAGGACCCCACCTGCAGGACTCCCAGGCTGCACGGAGGGAGCGGCAGGGCGCCCTGCCCCACCCAGGCGAAGGCAGACCCGCACCCTTCCAGCCCCAGGCTCTGGGCTCTGGCCCAGAGAGGGACAAACTCTCCCACCCCCGAGCTGGAAGCTGACCCCGCTGCAGCCCGGGGCGCCTGAGCGCCGGGCCGGGCCCGTCCCACCCCCCGGACCCACCTGGCCCTGCCCCCAAACATGCTGCGCTGCCTCCGCCGAGCCACGTGCGAATCTCCCGCCGCCACGTGCGCCTCTCCCGCCGGCGCGCTACTTTCATAAACCAGGGACCAATCAGAACAGTGCGCGCCAATAAGCCCCGCCCCGTGCCGGCAGGGCGGGGGAGGTGACCCCGCCCGGCCGTGATTTCGGAGTCGCGGGTTCGAGACCCGAGGGCGGCCGCGGGCACGCGTGGGCACCCAGGAACGACAGGCATGGCCGGGCGGGGCGCGGCCCCCCCGTGTTTGGGGACACTCCCCCCGGCCCTCCTTGTTCACCCACCCCGCTGGTGGTGCTGGGCACCGCAGCCAGCTCTGGGTGGCTGGCCCTGGCACAGGGGGAGCAGCCAAGCACCTCGATTGGGGTGCAGCATCTGTAGCAGGGAGGGAGGGGCGATTCCTTTGGGTTCCCTGGGGACAACTGTGAATGTCCCCCGCTGCAGACACCCCTCCTCAGAGCCAGACGTGGGGCAGTGACTGACCCCAGGGCTATAATTCACCCCCCAGGGTTGGGGGCACAGGGTGTAGGGTGCTGCCAGGAGAGGGGTTGAGGGCACCCAGCACAAGCCCAGGCGATGGAGCCTCCGGTTGATATTAAATTGTCTTTATTACACAGATACAGAGTTAAGAACAGACATAACCTGAATCATAAAGTTTACATCTTTCACAGGTCAAACATACAGTACACTTAGAGAAAGCGGGAAACAGCAAGGGGGGGGGACAGCATGCCGAAGGAAAGTCCTACCACGTCATCTCTCTGGGCTGGCCCCCAAAACCCACACGGCAGGGCAGGGCAGGCTGCCACCGTGCCCACCCAGCCCTGACGGGGGGCTCTGGTCTCCAGTCCACTACCCTCACCCCCA
>VWZZ01002921.1:136052-148045 GCA_013399095.1 Psophia crepitans
GGGCACCCAAGCATGGGTCAGGACCCATGGGTGCCCGGCACATGGCAGGGGCACCCTGGCGCGGGGCCCCGTGCGAGGCATCGGGCACAGATGGAGCGAGCGGGTGCGTGTGCGGGGCAGCGCGCGGAGCGGGCGGGCGGCTGGGAGCGGCGCTCATTAGACGTGTATTATTCATCGGCAGCTTCTGTCGCCTGCCATCTGTTCCCGGCTGCGAGCCGGGCGGGCAGCAGCAGCCTGGCGGGGCTGGCGCGGCCCCACTCCTGCTGCCACACCTGGGCTGCTGCGAGAGCCGGCACCGCGCTGGGCCGGCACCCGCGCGGCGCTGGGCAGCGCGCGGGGACGATGCTCTGCAGGGTGGATGGGCACCCATGGGGTGCCCTGCGGGAAGGGGTCCCGCTGAGGTGGTTGGCCCCCCATTTCTGCCGAGCTCACACTGCAGCCTGAGCAGCACCTTGATCCCCCTGCCTTTAATTAAAACACTGTGTAATGAGAGCGCGGCATTCCTGCAGGCTCCCCGGCGAGCTGCCCGGGCTGAAGGTGAGGTCCCAGCACGGGGGACATGCACCATCCCCCCGTCCCCTCCCTGGTGCCTGCCCCATTTCTGCCCCTCGACTGCATCCCGCAGCTCGCGCAGGGGGACCGGAGCACTCGCCAGGCCAGGAGCTTGCTGCTCTAAATTGATAATTGCCAGGTTTTAATTACTCGGCAGCCAAATGACCTTTTGCATCTGCCAGCAAGGCCATGAAACATCTCCCTGAGCGGGAGCAGACGCACAGTGGGGCACGGGAGGGGGCTGCTGTGGCCACCAGCTTCACCCAGACCTGTGAGTGACAGGGACAAGGCCGGGGCATGGTGTGCTGGAGGCTGAGCATAGGGACCCCTGGACCTCACACGCCCCCAGTGCTCCCCCCTTGTTGCAGGCAGGGCACCTAGGAGCAAAGGGCCACATTCAGAGCCTGTTGTGCAGCGTGGGGACTGCGGCTGGAGATGCTAGGATGAAAACAAGAGTAAGGTGTCTGGGGGCAGAGATCCTTCACTGGCCCCATGGCGACCTGGGCACCACTAACCATGGGCTGGCCTTGCCCTGGAGGGAGCATCCCTGGGGCAGAGCCAGTCCCTGGACCCCCAGCATGGTGCAGCACCCCTGGGGCAGAGCCAGTCCCTGGACCCCCAGCACGGTGCAGCATCCCTGGGGCAGAGCCAGTCCCTGGACCTCCAGCACGGTGCAGGATCCCTGGGACAGAGCCAGTCCCTGGACCTCCAGCACGGTGCAGGATCCCTGGGGTGGAGCTGATCACTGGACCCCCAGCACGGTGCAGCATCCCTGGGACAGAGCCAGCACTCCGGGTCCAGCCCAGCCCAGGGTGCAGCGGGTTACCTTGCACAGACAGGGTCCCTGCTGCCCCGCTGCTCTTCCAAGCTGCCCCCAGAGCAGCCTCATCCTTCCTCTTTCCATCTTGTCCTAGAAACAAACTCAGCCTTTAACAAGGCGAATGCTCCACTGCTGCCGGCAGCTCCCCACGCCGGGGCTCGGCAGAGCCCAGGGCCAGCCGCAGGACCGAGAGCAGCCCGCAAACCGGGCACAGCCCCTGCCTGCCCTGCGCTGCCTGCACCTCGCTGCGCGCGCTCCTGCCTGCTGCAGCCTTCGTCTCTGCCTCCCGCAGAACGGAGCCCTTCTCCTGGCGATAATTACTGAAAAGTTCAGTGCTGAGAGAGATGGGGGGGAGGGATGTATTAAAATGCATGTGCACAGCTTGGGCCTTGCAGCAGATGTTGGCATAATTAGAGAGGAAAAAATTATGAAATTAATTTGTGGTTCAATGTAAATTTTGGCATTGGGGGGAAAGCGCGGTCCCGCTCGCCTCCCGCGCGCTGCCGCTGGCACACACTGCCTCGCTCGCGTGCACCGACGTGCACCGGCTGCTGCCGGGACCGTGCCGCGGGGGCACGCGGGGGAGCCGCGAACCCAGCAAGGGGGATGACGTGCTGGGTAGTGCCTGTCCTTAGAGGCGCCTCCTGCTCCATCGCATCGGGGGTGCGGAGAGATGGGCCACCAGCCTGGGGAGATGAGGGGCCATCAGCCTGGGGAGGTGAGGGGCCGCCAGCCTGGGGAGGTGGGCCACCAGCCTGGGGAGGAGGGCCACCAGTTCCTGTAAATGAGGATGCAAAAAGAGGAGATCTGGAGGGGAAAACGTCAAAAGCAGAGTCCAGCTATGCTCATGGTTGGTATTTCTGTTGGCTCCCACAAATCGGCATTCGTTAATACGCTCAGTGTCATGACTGTCTTGGGGGGGGGCCCTTCTCCTTACTGGGGACAGGGTTGAGCTGTGCGAGGACGGTCCTCAAACACGTGCCAGTGGCATCCCAGACCGCGCTGAGCACAGGGAGCAGCCAGGCTAAGCTTCGCTCCCCCCTCGGCTTTTCCCATCTCCTCTTCCTTCGGGAGCTGGAGAGGAATTAATATCCACCGCCTCTCCCCCCCCACCCCCGGCCCCCGGGGAGGGGACGCGCGGGCTCAGGTTAATGTGCCCATTGATCGGCAGCATCCTCCCGTTACGGCTGCTCTGCGCCGCGTTGCGCCGTTGCCTGTTTTGCCGGTCCTGGTGCGTGATGGATGGCCTGTCTCGGGGCGGGCACAACCCTGCCACCGCCGCCTGGGAAACCGGGGTCACCCCGGGGGGCCGCGGCTGCGCTCGGCTGGGTGGTGTGGGGGAACCGGGGGCTCTGAGGTGGGCCTTGCAGCCCCACCGCCTGCGGTTTGCCTTTGTTTGCAGAAGTTGGGGGGTGTCCCTGAATTTGCACTTCTGAAGGAGAGGGGGAGCTGCAGGAGGTGGCTCCCGAAGGTGGGGGTGAGATGACCTGGGGCTCAGGGAAGCCTCTGTCCAACCGAGAACCCCCAAAAACTCAGTGTGCCCCCAAAGCACGGCCCCAACTGGAGCTCCCAGTACGGCCCCAAGCGCTGCTGGGGAGCCGGGTGCTTGCAACCCCCTGCCCTCCCTGGCTCTAAGGTGCTGGCATCCCTGGGCAGCCTAAAGCCCCGGGGACCGCGGGGAGGGGTGCGGGCAGCCCCCACAGTGCCAGGGTCTGGCTGTGGCCACCCTGTCCCTTCCCTCCTCTTCCTCAGATGCTTCACCAGGGCTGGCCCCGTGGTCTGGGAGTCATTCCCACGTCCCAGTTAATCAGTGCTGAGAGGGGAGATGCATCCTTAAAACAACCGAGGAATGCTGTCGGTGTGGACAGGCTGGGCACGGTGGGGCTGAGCGGAGGGGGGCTCTCCATGGCCCTGCACTGGGAGTGCTGGGCAGCGTGGAGATGCCCCGGGCATCACTGATGGGGAGAAGCAGGGTGAGGAGCGCCCAGAAGTGACCCCCTACATCCCCTTGGCCTCCTCCCGCAGCGCTGAGCCGAACGGGTGCGACAGCCGGGCGCGGGCACCCCGGGCACAGGCGCGTCCTGGTGCCCATGTGCTCCTGGTGTGACTCCATCTGGCCCCATCTGCTCCCACTCAGGCTCGGTGGGACCAAATGTGGGTCGCGGCGAGCGCGGGTGACACACCGCAGCGCGGCCGGGGAGCAGCTGATCCTCCCGGGCTGCGCGGGGCCGTGCCGGCGGCTGGGATTACCCAGCTGCTGCCGAGCTGGCACAGGGACTGTCTCCTCCAAAAGGTTCCCTTCCAAGGGATTACAGATAATGCATCTGGAGCAGCACTCGCTCATCCAGGTTTGTGATTTATCTGAAAATCAAATTCCAGTAATCTCGCCTGCCATCTGGCCCCCGAGGACACGTGGCCGGCCCCGGCTCCAGGCAGGAGGCAGCCAGGAGGGTCGGGGTGCGGGGCTCCACGTCCCTCCCTGAGCATCGTCCCTGAGCTGCTGGGGGGGGGGCAGAGTAGGTTGTGGGGTCCCTTGGGGTGACATGGGACAGAAGATGCCCAGGGGGCCTTTTTGGGCTGGTGGGGGATGCACATGTGCCAGGATGCGGGCAGGACCCGGAGAGCTCAGCCCCTTGCAGGGACATGGGCAGGAGGAGGGGATGGGGAGGAGGTGGGGACATGCCCAGGGGACATGCTGGCAGCAGGGATGTCCCAGGCCCCAGCAGGGAAGGCAGAAGGTGGCAGGATCCATCCTTTCCCCCCACGGGGAGACCGCAGGCTCCAGAGCCTCCCGGGGGGCCGGGGCCCCGGCGCTCCCCTCCCCGCCCCTCGTTCCCAGCTCATTAAGGCTCTCCCATTATTCTGACATTTGTGCGCGTCACGTACCGGGAAGAAGTAATTTACTTAGAAGAAATTAAAAGTTCATTTTAATTGAGCGCACACTGCAGTATGCAAATGCGGGGCGCATTATGTACACTGATGCAGAGACAAAGGCTGTAATCAGCTGTTAACCCTCTGCGAGCCGGCCCCACGTGCCGCCACAGCGCCGGCGTCGCTCCAACCACGCCGGAGACCCTGTACCAGCGTACGGGGTGTCCCTTGGCCACGCGGCTCCGCGACCTGGCAGCGTGCAAGGGTGCAGGATGAAACCCCTCGCGCATCTGTTCACACCGTGCCGGCTCGGATGCAGGAGCCAGACTGGGATGCCATCGCCCAAACCGCTGGGATGTGCTGGGATGACGCCACACCAGAAAGATGGGATGGATGAGCAGGACAGGGGCTCTCCGGGGGGGTGATTTAACCTTTTTGGGGAGTCTGGATGAGATGGGGATGGAGGTGCAAAACCGAGATGAGATGGGGATGAAGGGCCAAAGGACCAAATATCGCTCGTCGCATCTGCGACCGCCCTCAAATCCAGCTACCGCTGGATTTGAGGGCGGTNTCGCAGATGCGACGAGCCGATGATATATGCGGCATCCCATTGCCCAGGAGTTCCTCAGCTGGTTGGTTTCTTCTTGTTTTTTTAGGTTTTTCTCCTTTTTTCTTTTTTTTTTCTTACTACCTGTCAGACCTGAGATTTTTTTTTTAACGGCAGCGCAAGTGGAACCGGTTCACAGATGCGAGATGACAGCCCGCTGCAGGAGACAGACAAATTACCTCCAACCTCGGCTCAAGACACCCCCAGACTCCCAAACAAAGGGAGACGGTGGCAGGGAGTGTAACGAGCTGTTGGTGCTCAGCGAGATTGCCCACCCCGGCCCATGGGTGCTGTGTGGGTGCATCATGTGCGCAGGCATCCCGTGCACACCAGTGCCATCAGCCACCTTGTTGCAAAGGGCTGTTGGGGGCGGCACGTGTGAGCGTGTGATGTCATGTTAGGGGTGAGTGGTGCTAAAAAGCAAGGGGGGTGTTGGGACAGAGCTGTCCCTTTGGAGGGGACACACCGACAGTGACAGGGTGCAGTCTGCATGGACCCAGGAGGGGTGATGCTGTTGGGCATCCCTGTGTCTCCCCCAGCTTAGAGCTCGCACCTCTGCCCCGGCTGCCCCTCGCCTGCCCTGTACTCCCAGGAGCTGCAGCCCCAGTGCCCCCAGTTGGCTCCCAGTAGCAAAGGCAACCAGGGTGGTCCAGCCGGATTTAATTGCTGCCACGTAACCTTTGCATCCCGTCCCACGTGCCGGCCAGGCGCCCGGCTCGGCAGCTCCAGATGGCACCCGGGAAAGAGTTAAGTCCGCTGTGATCAACAGCAAGAAGCAAGTGGTAAACAGTTTTTCTCTCCCTCTGCTAAATTAATATGCAAATTCTCCCCCCCACCCCCCGCTCTTGCTTCGAAATTAGCGAGGTAGAATGCTTGGGCTAATTATGCATTCAAACGAGCAGGCTTCGTTAATGTGGCACTAAGAGGAGCCTGAAAATGATTGTGAGACGATGAAATTGAAATTGGAGCACGGCACTTCTAATGCATCTGGAGTCACTCTTGCGTGCCCCGGCAGATGTAACCTGGCAGTGACCGGCAGCCCCCGCCGCCCTGCCCGCGCCCCGGCACCCTTGCCCACAGCACCCACAGCACCCACAGCACCCACAGCATCTTCCTCCTGCTTCTCCCCTCCTGGTCCAAGACCAACCGGGTTATAGGATTTCCCAGCACAGGGATGGAAGGGTGGGATGGCCCCGCAGCGCAGAGCCAAGCCCTGTGCACCCAGAGCTCCCAGCGTGGGATGGGGATGGGGCAGTGGAGCATCCCCAGGACACGAGGCAGCGGTGTTGGGGTTTGGAGTGGTGGTGGAGCAGGGCAGCTCCTGGTGCAGCCCTCCGTGGGTCCATGCGGGTCCCGCTGGGTGATGCCACCATCAGCCTCCATGCTCGCATGGTCCGGAGCGTAGCTGGGAGCACATTTCTCCTCCCCAGGCTGAATCCTTGCCCCCCCGAGGCAGCAGGCAGGGCCTGAGCGTGTTTGGTAAAGCTCCATGTGTGCTGGGGCTTGGATGGATGAACCTCCAGACGGATGGACCTCCTCCTTCACCTGGACACGCTCCTGGGGATGCTGAAGCCCCACGGCTGCAGGGCGGTCACAGGGGGGTTCCCATCCCCGTCACCACATCCCAGCAGTTGTTGGTGCATCCAACAGCACAGAACCAGTGGCACATCCACATCCATCACATCGCACAGCCCGCGGCACGGCCAGGCATCAGCCCCCGGCCCGGGACGTCCCACGACAGGGCTGGGTGTCACGGTGGCGTCGGGGGCCAGGCTGTCCAGTGTGGCCTCGTCCCCTGAGGAAGGCGGCACCCACCCGGATCCAGGCTGGGGATCTGCAGAGGCAAAAGCAGGAGGAAAGGCTGAGGGTGACAAGACAAACAGGAAGGCGTTTTATGCTGGGAGAGATTTTATGCTGGGGATGAGCGGCTGCGGGCTGCGATGGACACATGGGATGATGGAGGATTCATGGGGAAACCAGCTCAGGATGTCACCAGGCGCAGTCTCCGCTGGGTTAACCGCTCGCTGCTGTCTGCACGGGCTTGGGATCAGCTGCACAAGGGCTGAGCCCAGTTTCTTGTGAGACCTGGCAGCACCGCGGCTGGAGGCAGCTCTGCAGCCCTGACCCGACAGCCGCAGCGGGACCAGCCGAACCAACCCCCCCACGCCGGGCAGCAGAGATGGATGGTGTGTTAAATATTCATCAGAGGCGTGGATTTTACTGGAACCATCCATTAAGAGGTAATGCACAAGCCACAGCGTGCTCCTGGTCGCTGGGGCACGCCGTGGCCGGCAGCTGGGCGGAAGGCGGCGGGGAAGGAAGACGGATGCTCCGGAGGAGGCTGCAGAGCCGTGAGCCAGATGCACTGTTAGTAATCAATGAGGATCTGCAGACTTTAGGTGCTCAACCACCAGGATTAAACCGAAGAAATAAATAGACAAGGAGATGAACAGTTCCCCAGGAAGGAGGGGAAGGACTGGGGGAGCAGCAGGGATGCTGACCCTTGAGGAGAGGGTCCCTTGGAGTGGGGTGGGATGCAGTGGCATGGTTTGGTCCAGAGGGATGCTGAGTACCCTGGGGAGGTGTCGATCACCCCTAAGGGATGCTGAGCACCCTGGAAGGAGGTCAAGCATCCCAGAGGGATGCTGAGCGCTCCTGAGAACACACCTTCCCAGAGGAGGCCGTCGGGCTCAGAGCAAGCAGCCTGCCCCGTCGTGTGCCCAGGCAAGGCCGGGCGAGGGCAGCCCACGGGCGTCAGGACCTGCCGCAGCCGGCTCCGCGCCGCAGCGTGCCCCAGGGCTGGGGCTGGCGTGCGGAGGGGGTTGTTTTCCCCCTCTCTCCGGTAATTTTTCCCTCTGACTATGATGCATAGCGGTGCTAATTCGGCACGTTGCCATTAATTCCAGCACAGCTGCCGCTCTCTCCCTCAAGGCATTTCGCTAATACTCAGCTTCAGAGCCTCTCAGCAAATTAACATCATTTGTTCTGCAGAACATGTTTTATTTCTACACTACATGCATAGCTTATTACTCTGCCAGAACTCGGGGTGTGTGGGGAGGCAGCGCCGGCGGGTACGGCCCGAGCGAGCGAGCCCTGCTGCCCGCCTCGCCATGCCCACCCCTGGGCACGGTCCCCCTTGCGCTGCCGTGCCTGACCTGAGCTGGAGCTGCGGGTATTTTCTCCCTGTAGCGGGATGCTCGGCGCTGTCAGTGCAGCCCAGGCTGGCGATGCGAGGCGCGATGGTGGCAGTGTGCTGCGGCATCTCCTGCGTCCCCCCAACCTGACACCACGCCTCGGTGCAGAGGGATGCTCCCACGCTTATGGACATAGGGGACAGTGGTGATGAGAGGTCCTCAGGGGCCAGAATTGGAGGGTTGGGTGCTCAGCACCCAGAGCAGGGAGCCCTGGAGGTGACTATGGCAGAGACGTGTGCCCCTGTCCTCAGCCGGCAGAGCAAACCTGCGCCCCAGCACCCTCCTGCTGCCCCCCACGGCCACCTCATGCACCCCCTTCCCTCCTCGGGTTATTGATTAATGCCTCAGGAGTTTCAGTTCATGATCTTTGGGTGAGGGGGAGGAAGAAACAGGCGTGCTGGGCCCCGCAGGCTCACCGAGCAGGGTGGCTGCGGGCACCCTGACCCCCAGTCCCCCCAACCGCAGGGTCAGGCTGGGGCACACAGGATGTGATGCCGAAGGGCAGCAGGACCCCCTGCGCCGGCAGGGCCAGCGGGATGGCTCAGACCCTCTGGGCTGGAGCAAAGCATCTCCCACAGAGCCCCCGGTGCTGAGCCCCCAGGAGATGCCAGGGCCGCCCGTGGTGGGTGCGAACCCGGCAGGGCAGGGTGTCAGGAGCCAGGCAAGGTGTCCTGCCCACCACCCAATAAACCATAGCCCCCACCAGCGATAATATCAGGTCTTTCGCTTTGATTAAGGTTATTTAAGCTTTTTACCGAAACATAAAACCTGATTGTTTGCATAAACAACCTAATTGGATTATAGTGCACAGCATCGCTAATGCCGCGGGCTGGCTGGGAGCCGGTGGCTGCGCGGGGGCTGCGCCGGCAGACGCGGCCTCCGGCTCTGCCACCCCCGGGGCAGTTTTGGCAGGGGGTGGGTGAGACACCTCTGCGCGCGACCACCTGCTGCCCCTCCCAGCCATGGACGGACCCTGCCTCGGGACAGGTGACAGCCACGCAGGGTCACCGGTGTCCCCAGCACATGGCCCTGGCTCTGCCCATGGTGATGCCTCGCCTGCAAGGTGAGAGGGGACCAAGCTCCGGCGTCACCTGCAGGAGGAGGAAGAGGAAGGAGGAGCGGCGCAAAGGTGCTGAGCGGGAAGCAGGGGGCCGGGAGCCCCGGGCGGGTGGCTTTGCAGGAATGCTGCCTGCACAGCGTTTCCATGGCTGGGAGCTGCAGAAGGCTTTCATGGCAAAAGGCGGAGAGGCTCCATGAATATTTCATTAGGAAAGCAATGTGGTGTGCTGCAGAGAACATCTGGCTGGAGTCCCTGGAGACCCCTGCCTTGTGCAGGAAGCAGGAACTGTGAAATATGGAGGAAAATGAGGAAGAGGGGGAGACAGGGGGAGTGTCCCGTGGCACGGGGAGTGCTCCTGTCCCCCCAGCCCCACAATGGGCAGCATGGGGCTTTGTCCTGCGGGGAATGGTGGTCCTGGGAGGTTTGCACGAGGTGACAGGGCTATGGCAGTGCTGTCCGGCTGCTGGAGGGACCTTTTCTGATCCTTCTCCATTGGATGTTTTGGGAATCCAGCTGCAGCACAGTCTGTCCTTCACAAGCAGGGTGCTGTGTTTAATCCCAATATCCGATGCAGGAATAGGCAGAGCTCCTCTTCCAGCTTGGAGGTGCAGTGCACAGCCTGGCTGTGGGGTGGCCAGGGGCAGACCAGCCCAACCAGTGATGCTGGAGCATGGTGTGGGGTGGGATGGGGTGGGATGGGATGGGGTGGGATGGGATGGGGATGGGATGGGATGGTTCCTCTCACCTTGATCCACAGCTCTCCCAGGGAGATGCTGATGCCCTCGAAGCTGGATGCTGGGGTGTCCCTGGGGCTGAGCCCCTGCCCTGGCTCTTGCAGGCGATGGGTGCTGGGGGTCCTGAGGAAGGTTTGTCCTGGTGGTGTTGGTGCAGAGGGGACATCCCTGAGCACAGGGGTGCTGCTGGGCACAGCCCAGGTCCTTCAGGAGTGCAGAGCAGCAGGCAGGAGTCGGGGTAGTGTGGGTACTCGGCATTGCCAACATCTGTTTCCCTTTGGTGCTGGCTCCTTCCACCGGTGCCAGCCAGGCTGGGTGCTTGGGGGCCTGGCCGGAGCCCTTTGCCTTCGTGTGGCTGCCGGTGGAGCTGCGAAGCCACAGCACTCCTGGCACGCTGCCATCCGCTGCTGGCTCCATGGGGCAAGCAGCACGCTCACCGACCGGGACCAGCATGCGGCAGCATCGGTGCTGCCAGACTAAGGCTCTGCCCTGCCCCCTCCCAGCCCCCCCCTGCCCCCCCAATGCCACGAGCCCCCCGCCTGCAGCCCCAGCCCCTGCAGCCTGCACCCAGCGACCCCGGCATCATGCTGCTCGTGGCCACGGGACCATGAACTTCCCAGCACCTCTTTCCAATGCCCTTCAGTCCTCCCCTTCCCTCCTCCTCCTCCCCACCATGGCGGTGGCTGCGGAGGGCTCTCTGCCCACCCTCCCTTTCTCATTCTTGCCCAGCCACCCTGCTCCCTCATCCCCGGGCTCAGGTCCGTGGTAGCCCCAGTTTGGGAGCAGGGGACGGTTCCTGCGTGTCAGCCCTGCCGTGGCAGGTCTTCAGCCCACACCGTCCCTGCTCCGCCGTGGCCGCCCCTGCCCGCCGCCCCGTGCAGCTCCGGCACCGCCACCGCCGGCAGACAAAGCCCACCCAGACAAAGCCACAGCCTCCCTCGCCGGCCCCCGCGTGCGCGGCCAGGGGACGGCAAATCCCCCTTTGCTGCCACCGACCGGCACCCGAAGCCCTCGCCTACCTGTGCCAGGCAGCGGCCGCAGGCAGCGACGAGCTGGCAGCGCTGCGGGACAGGCCGCGGGCAGGAGAGTGGCGGGACGGCCGGGGAGGCCGCGGCAGCCTGCACGGGCTGAGCCAGGCAGGGTGCGCAGCCCCGGCAGCAGACACATGCACACACAGCCTTTAAAACGAAGGCAAATACCTCGCTCCTCTCCAGCTCCACCGTCTGCCACCCGTCCTGCCTTGGCCACGCCGTGCCTCTGCCGCGCTGCCCGTCCTCCATGAGTCCCGCACCGGGACGGGCTGCCAGACCCTCCTCTCCGCCGCTGGCGGGTTTTGGCCCCACGCTGCCTGCTGGCGTTTTGGCAGCGACAGCCTCGCCGCTCCAGCGATGGCATGTGTCCATTATTTTTTTTTTCCTCTCTCCCTTTCACAGTCCGTCCTCCCCAGCCTTCTCCGCCGGTGCCTCCGGAGCCGCCTGCGGTGCCAGCTCGCAGGGAAATTGGCAGCGAGCGCGGCGCAGGGATCCTCCCGCAGCTGACGGAGCCCTGCCAGGCGCAGGCAGCCCTTCTGCCAGCCACCAGCTTTGGCATGGGGGGCCGGGGGGCTGTGGGGGGCTGCCGACACTTGGCAGCCCTTCCTCAGCACCGCCTGTCCCAGCCGCCGCCACGATTCCGCTGCCAAAAGCCAAACAGTGGGGAGGAAAAGGGGAAAACGGCAGAGGCAGGAGCTGGCTTCGCCGTGCCCGGTGGTGGGGGACCCGCCGGGGGCCCCTTCCCTTCGCTGCCGCCAGCTGGGCGGTGTCCTCGTCCGTCAGCGGAGCGCGCGGGAGCCTGGCTGCGGTGCCGGCGTCGCGTGGGGAGGCTCAGCACTGAGTGTCCCCACTCGTGTCCCCAGCCTGGCCAGGAAAACCCATCCTGGGGATGGCGAGCGCCGATGCAGCCGGGCTCGGCGATGCTGCGTGGCAAGCACGGCTCCCACAGACACACCTCTTACCCAGCATCCGTCTGCTGTATAGGGGGGCCTGGGAAATTGGGAAGGGGAGAGCGGAGGAGGGACTTCTAGTGATGGGTGGGTGATTTTGGGGTGTCCTCTGTCCACGTGCCGCTCTGCTTGGCCACCTCAGCCTTGTGCAACGCAGCGTCCGCACCCCGTGCC
>VWZZ01002921.1:155360-192013 GCA_013399095.1 Psophia crepitans
CGGCCGCTTTCGCCCCTCAGGGCAGCCAGAGGAGGAGGGGGGTGAACCTTCCGTCCCACTCGCCCGCTGCGCCGCCATGCTCAGCTCGCGGCCCTCAGCAGCGAGCTCACCCCCTGCCGGGGGGGTCTGGCCCCCGTTATCCCCCAGCGACAGGCGGGTAAAGAGAACAGCCTGCGCCCTGTCCCCCATGGCGTGAGCCTGCGCACACAGAGGCAACTCCAGCTCTCTGGAGTCTGTAAAGGCCCAGGCCTGGCCGGAGGTGCTGCTGTTCATTGTGCCATTAAATCCGGACTGCCGCCGCGCTGTGACGGGGATAACGTGAATTTTGGAAGCGGCTGTGGGGAAGCAGCAGCGAACACCTGCTCCAGAGCTGCGCGAGGAACAGCCAGCGCTGGCCTGCAGCGCGCGTGGCCCTGGCAAAGGGTCGTCTCCAATTAACGCCCCGCTTAGCGCCTGGGGCGTTAACATCGCGCCGGTGAGCTGGCCCTGTGCGCGGGCTGGGAGGAGGTGGTTTGGTTTAGGGTACGAGTGGTGTTGGTTCTTTATATTTTAGTCTCCACAGAGAAATGGAAAGATGTCACGCGAGCGTTGTCGTGACCTGTTTTGCTTTTTTTCCGTCCTGATGGTAGATGTCATGAGTGCACACGGTTACCACGCTCTGGGTTTAAAGCCTCTCCCCCTCCCAGATGTTTCCGCACTAAATCACAAGTTTCTTTTGCAGAAGCAGAAATTGAGGTCAATATGCAAAAGAAAATATGTGCAAAGTCGATGTCTGGCTGGAGAAATGCTCTGAAGGTAAACGGGAGAGACCGCGGGGCTCGCAGCTACAGCTCTGCAAAAACAAACACTTGCTGCTGTCGGTGGGTCCTGCCTGTGGCTGTGTCTGAGCAGCCTGAGCTGGGTTAAGCCCTGTTCGGCTTGTCCCTGAGTAGCTGCCCGTTCTCTGGATCCTTTTTGTCTCAGCTCCTCCCCATGGTGGGAAGCTGCGCTGGGAGGCTCTTTGAGTTGAGCCGTTCCACTAATAGGCATTTATAAAAAATAATTTGTATAAAAATCAAGCCGTTACTACTGATATCGAAGAAGCGTCACGTACACTCCTGTAGAGTAAGGAGTTGTCATCCTTCGGCTATCGGCTCTTGTCATAGCGTCTCTCTGGGGATCCTTCAGTGGTGGCGTTTAATAGCAGCCGTTAGGTTGGCCATGCAGTAAAGCCCTTTCTCTTCTGCCACAGCCCTGTTCTCCTCTCTGCCCCCTGTCAGTGACAGTCTCTGTGTGGACAGAGTGCTTGTTCTTGCTGAGCTTCCAGCCACAGCTCCGGGCTCCATGCAGAGTAGGGTCAGGATCCTTCTGAGGCATCTCCACAGCCCTTTTGATTTATTGCTTCTTCCTCTCGTCTGTGCTGTCAGTGGTCTCCCCTGCAGAGTGTTCCCGTAGCCCCCAAGGGTCCCATCTCCCCGTTACATTCCTAGGGATTTTGACCTGTTAACTTTTTTCCTGACGTTTCTGTGAGATTCTCCAAGCAGTGTCCCACACTGTTACCCAAACCTTTCCCTTGGAAATGGAGGGGATGATGAAAGGAGAGGTAAAGAGCAAACTTCAGGGACTTCTTACCAGTTGCCACAAAAGCTTTTGTGCTAACTTCTCCCATGAGCGGATAGGTTGATGTCATCTTGCTGCCTAAGCACGAAGGTTTATGCGCGACGTTTGTGCCAGCCGATGTAAAGCCTTTAATGGTGCTGGTATGCCGCCCCGTTCCCTGCTGGAGATTTTCTCTGTTGAAATGTCTCTGTGCATCGTGTCATCGCTGTGGTGGAGCGACCGGGTGGTGGTGATGGTTGGGCTGTGCTCAGATCAAGCTCTGCCTGCCTGGGTGGCGTCCTGGTGCCATGGCTGAGCTTGCCCCGAGGCTCTGCCCGGCTCTGGGTGCTGCCAGGTCGGTACTTTGAGAGGTGCTGTACCAAACCCACAGGTCAGCCCGGACGGGGCTGCGCTTCCCTGCTGCTGTTTGCTGGGAAAACCAACTGCTCGGCGTGGGCAGGGCTCCTGCTGTTTGGGAGCTGGTAACCGCTTGGTCTGTCACGTAAGAAGGCTTTTGAGTTGGAGCGGTGTTTGTGGTGGTTGACCTGTCGGTGGGAAGGTTTGGGCAGTTCTGTGTATGGGGATGTGCAGTTGCTCAAAGGAAAGCTCACGCAGGAAATGATCTTCCACTGTGCTAAACCTCGGGTGGCTCGGTGTTCACGTCTGGCTCCCTGCTGCCTAACCTGAAGCACAGCGCAAGGCAACGGTTTGCCAAACTGGTGGAAACAGCAAACTGAGAGCTAGGTGCTGCTGTAATTATTTAATTACAGCAGCAGGTCCCGCTGAGTTAGAATGGCACCTCGAGTAGCCACTGCTCAGTGTCCTGGTATTACTGGTTGATGAAAACTATTTCATAATTTTAAGTTACTGGTTTTTAGGGAGGCTGCGTCGGGAAGGGTCTCTGCCTCCTGCTCCATCCGGGCAGGGCCTAGCACACTTGGGGATGCAGCAGTCTGAAGCATAAGCATTAATAATACAGTGGGTATTATTCAAATGAAGGCTGCCACTTTTCCTTTGTGGGAATAAACCCCTGGGTAATCGCTGCACGTACTTATCTGTTCCTATAATTGCTTTCTGCAGAATCACTTCAAAACAAGCGGTGCTGGCAGGATGTTGGTCTCCCTGCTCTTCCCCCAAGTGAGCCGACCCCTTCGATGCCTCGTCCGGGACTTGCACCGTTGCAGATGGGGGTTGTGTGGGAAGAAGAGGGCTGGCTGGCCCCACAGGGGTCTGCAAACCGCACGGGCAGCCTGCAGCAGTGACGTTACCCCTGTCTTCACTAGGGCTTTGGCTTTCGGTGATAAAATCGCCATCATTGACCAAAATGGTGAGCACACTTACAGGGACCTTCTCAGCCGGAGTCTACGCTTGTCCCAGGAGATCTGTGGAGCTCTGGAGTGCTCCAGCAGGGACTTGAAGGAAGAGAGGATCTCATTTTTGTGTCCCAATGATGCCTCCTATGTGGTGGCCCAGTGGGCTTCCTGGATGAGCGGGGGCATAGCGGTGCCCCTTTACAAGAAACACCCCGTACAGGAGCTGGAGTACGTGATTCAGGATTCGCAGAGTGCTCTGGTCATCGCAGCAGAGGAATATGTGGGGAAAATAGCCCCTAGTGCTGAGAAGCTGGGGGTCCCGGTTCTGCCGCTTCTTAGGTCTCATAGTGATGGATCCACAAGTCATGCAGCAGTGGAGGAAGGTCCCTTGACAACCTGCTCCTCATGGAAAGACAGAGGAGCCATGATAATCTACACTAGTGGGACGACGGGAAGACCGAAAGGTGTCCTCAGCACCCATGAGAACGTTCAAGCCGTGGTGAGTGCTGCTTTCCCTCTGCGGAGCTCGTGCCAAGTTACAGAGGTCTTGGCCTTCAGGGGTGGTTTGGGGTTGCAGACCCCAAAGCATAACACAGCTTACCTCAACCGCATTCCTGCGCAGAGCTGTGGGGCTGTATCTTGAAGCTCCTCAATGGTTTTAAGGCGAACACACACAACTTAGAAGTGTTTGAGGCTCTAAACCTTGTCCTTCTGGTGTTGCTGTGCTGCAGCTGCAGCCAGGAGCAGACAGACTCTTCTCCCTGCTTTCCTGGAAAGCAGAAGGGGTGAAACCTGTTGTAAATTGCCTGCTTTCTTTGCAGTTTGCTTTGCTTTACTGTGATTAGGAAAGAATCTTTGCCCCTAACTGGAATAGAAGTTAGGCCCAGCCCGGTACTGTGTGAAGTCTGTGCATTATTCAGCTATATATCCCCAAGGCAAAAAATCCATTAGCTCCCTGAGCCAAAAGGAATTAAAAGTTTGAATGAGTCTGCTGACTGCCTCACCAGTTGGTTATCGCTGCCTGCAACACATAGACTCATGCCATTAGGGAAAAAGGGCAGGGAATACATCGTGCCTTACGGACGCCTCCGAGAGCTTCCGTTGGTCTGGGTGCTCGGATAGTGCGATGTTGGGAGTGGTGTGAAAGCCTTGATGGATAGAGCCAGGGCGTTGCTATATTGGGCAAAGAATTTATTCCCTTACAAAAATGCTGATCATCTGGGAGGTGGCCTGAGCAGTCACCATCTCGGTGTGCTGTCTCGCAGAAAGCCTAAAACCTGCTCCCTGCCCTGTGGAAGAGGGTTGTGAATGACATGACTAAATTCCACTGTTCAGATCCTTTTTTATTTTTAGATGGCTGGGAAGAAGCTTTCCAGTTGCTAGCGCTGGGCTCTGAAGGGCATTGTTCCCCCAGAAGCCTGAGGTCTGACGCTTTGGATAATTATCCCTTTGTAGCAGAGTATTTTAGAAGCTTGGCATACTAATATATTTTTTTTTACCTAAAGTAAAACCTACTTTCTGTTTACCAGACAGTGATTTTCTGCTCCTGCTGACTATCCCTTACAGGTGCTAAAAGCCCAATGTCATCAGTCCAAACTGTGTCAACAGACTTCTGGGAAAATTAGCTTTTGGATTAGTGTTTCTGCCATCTCTGCAAGTGCAGCAACAGGCTAACCATTCTGTAGGTCCTACTTAAAATTGGTGTTGCCTGCTTCTCAGTAACGAGGAAGGACTTTGCTGATACGTGTGAAGACATGCACTGACAAGATCCAGAAGGTGTTCCTCTTGTATTCTACTGTAGTGGTGGGAATTTTGGTCGTGCTGACCCCAAAGGAAAGATTTCTGTGCCCAGGCATTGTTCCAGGAGATCTGGGATTTCCACTGGCAGCGGTGCCCGGGGGATTTGGGGCACCAAAAAACCCACCTTGGGCTTTGCCAGCAGTGAGTCTTTCCTCCTGCCCTAATGCTGGGTTGTATGTTTTCTTCTTCTGCAGACCACAGGGCTGGTTGAAAAATGGGAATGGAAGAAGGAGGATGTTATTCTGCACGTGCTGCCTTTGCATCATGTCCACGGAGTGATCAATAAGCTCCTCTGTCCTCTCTGGGTGGGAGCAACATGCATCATGTTACCCGAATTCAGTGCACAGATGGTAAGCCCGGAGGGATTGCACGTTGTGTTTGAAATTCAGCAGCAAGACCCCACGAGTTGTAATTAGGGCAACTCTGGAAATAAGTTTTTCAAGAATTCCAGCCTCTTGAGCCACTGGCTGCATGCGGTTCACAAAGTGTCTGTTAAAGAACGCTTTCGGTTGGACCCCCAGTCTGGGGTAAACGTGCTCTTTTGGAGTCTACAGCATGTTTAAGCATGATGTACGTAACAGTAACACCATGCTGTTGAGGGTCTCCGGAGGTGGGACCCTCTGAGTACCCACTGAGAGCATCTGCACCCAGGATAAGAGCTGTTACTGTTCTAGTACCAGGAAAGGTGGGAATACCGGATTTTTTTCCCTTGCACGTTAGCGGTGTGCTGCCTGAAGCTATGCTGCTTGCTGGATACTTCATTTTTAGTAGCTTGCATTTTTTTATCTTCCAATCCCGTCCTCGGTGGTTTGTGTTGCATCACATGACAGAACACAGGCTTTAGTTTCTTGCAGCCCAGGTAGGAGAAATACTGATAGCCGTCACTTGCATGGAAACATTGCTCTTCCTCTGCGGATAAACAGGGGTTAACAGATCTGTTGGTTCAGACTCAGCTATACGAGAGAAAGTTTGCGAATCGCGAGCTTCTTGCAGTAAAGGTGGTAGGAGGGAAACCTTACTTGAATGCAGTAGTGACACTTATAGTGTTGTTTTTTAGCTGAGACAGGAAACACCAGTCCCAGGGCTCTGCTTCTCTTGTTCCTTGCTGCGGTGGCAGGCTGCCGACCTAAAGAGAGAAAGAAAAGGGACTAGAAACAGGGCAACCAAAAGTAAGGTGGAGCAGTTCCAACGGTTACTGGACCCTGGGATCCAGCACCTCTCATCTACATCGCCCAGTGTCGTGTCTGGAGATGTTGGAGCCTGGGGTGTCACTGTTAAGGGGGCGATTGGGTTTGTGAGTGCTGGTACCACCTTGTAGCAGAAAGGAAATGTGTGGTGTTGGTACAGAACTGCCTGGGAAGGTGAAAACAGCCCGTCAAGCTTGTGCTTTGTAACTCTGCAGGCTGCTTTACCCCTTTGTATTTATCCATGTGCCCGGCGGCCTTGTCACACTGAAAGGACAAAGTGTGGGATACACCCAGAGCCTTGGACTGTGCTGCTGTCAGGCGAGGGCAAGCCCGGGCTCTGATCCGAGCGGCCGCAGGACCGTGTGATTCTTGTTGCTTATTTCAGCAGCCACAGAAAATGCACNGAGGGCAAGCCCAGGCTCTGATCCGAGCGGCCGCAGGACCGTGTGATTCTTTGTTGCTTATTTCAGCAGCCACAGAAAATGCACGCTTCCTTTCTAGTTTCAAGATGTCCCTGACACCTGAACACCCAGTTGCTGCCTGAGTGCTGCCCTTGGGAGACGGGAAGGTCCTAGAATCCTGGAGGGGCAGCTCTGAATTTGCATTTCCAGAGTAAGTAGGTAGGATGATGTGGTAGAAGGTGGCAGAAGGGTCTCTTGGCAGCTGTGGACAGTGCTCTCTCCTCAGTGGCCGCTGCCAAATTGACTTCCTCTGGGTTTAGGCTGTCACTCTGAAAGCTCAGGGTGCAGTAGGGACATGTGCCCCACCACAGCCGGGGCTCGGAGCATGCCCAGCCCTGGTGATGCTGGTGAGGTGCCGGAGAGCGTGCTGGTAGCCTGGAAGCAAAGCCAAGCCCTCTGGAGGGCGCGTTTCTCCACGTCCTGTGCCACCGGTGATTGATTGTCCCTTATACCCTTGTGTTTTTCTCTGCTCTCTCCCGACATCTGCAAATCAATGAGCTGACGTTGAAGGATGGGTTCAGGAGCGGGACACCCCGCCTGCCTTCTCTGATCAAAGCTCTCCCCCAGACTTGACAACCAAGGGCAAGCGGGGACAGGGCTGGAGGGTGTCTGCTTGACCCTGGAGGTTGAACTTGGGCAGGGAGGTCGGCGTGGCAAGCACGCCTGCCGCAGCGAGCCCCGTTCCAAGGGCTCTCAGGTGCGTTCAGCTCTGAAGGACGTCATTTGCTTCTCCTTTTTTTTTATTTAATTCCCTTTATTTTTCTGAGGGCCTCCCCTGGGAGCTGCAAGTGGTTTGATCGACACTACAAAGAAAGCACATGAGGGTAAATAAGGCTTTCTTGTGGAGTTTAATGCAAGCTGCCTTTCAGTTCCAGTCTATTTTCACCAGCTGTTTACAAAATGCCCTTTGCTACTGAAATCAGCTTTCAGAAAAGCAGCGAAGTTTCAGTGGAGGATTTTGCGAAAGGAGCCCGAGTTTTGCTGTGTGCTTTTTTTTTTTTCCTTCGCTGCACCTTGAGAAAGCTGCCAATTACAGTGTGATGTAAAGAACCTCGAATGGCAGCTAAAACACTTGACAGGCTGATCAAAACAAGGCTAGGAACTTACTCCCAACCTGCTGCAGACATATTTAGCCTTGAGTGATACTGGCAAGGGTTCAAGAGAAACCGCAGCAGCATGCCCAATGTGTGTTTGGTTTCTAATCACTAACACTTCATTATACAAAATAAATACTTTATTATTACAGTGTTTATTAAATTACATAATTTGTGGCGTGCCTTATAGTCGTGGATACAGACGCCAGTCTGGTTTCGGCGATGGTAATAATGCTCCTTTCTTAGTTAGAAAACGTTTCGAGCCCCGGACCAAGGCTTGCTTGTCGTTCCCTGCAGCGCAGTGTTAGGAGGTGGCATCTTTCAGACCCTTCCGTCTGCTTTTGGTAGCTGTCCAAGGAAAGGTTAAAAATCAAGATTGTGGAGTAACCCCAGTGTCCTGACCAACATCCGCTCTGTTACTAAACCGGTGTCTGATGTCCGCGGCTGCATGCAAGCTCTTGCTGAGGCCACAAGGGCTCATTAAAGTGTATTGAGATGCCTCAAGCGTGAAAGTTGCTGCATAAAATCAGATTCTTTTTATTAAATGAGGACATCCATTACTTTGCACTAGCTACTGTACATGTTATAATTCACTTTATAGCACCATCTGTTAAGACTGTCTTGCTTAAGCTTTTTGCAGCATCTTTTTATTGTAAGTCATTAAAAAATATGGCTGCATCTATTAATCATTTATTAATAAAGGGTTTATAAATGGACCTTTAATTTCTAGCATTACAGTCCACTTGCACGTGATGTGCTAAGTCCTCTGGAGCGTGTACTCCTTGGGGTGCAGCGTGTCTCCGCGGGGAGCCCTTCTCGGGCTGCTGCCTGCGCTCCTGCCTGGAGACCGTGGGGGTGGAACCAGCGCTCCTGGTTGTGCTGCTGGTGCTTGGGAACGACAGCGCTGACTGCGGGGCGGGGGGAGACGGCTCCACGCTGCTGTGGGCATGTGGGCTTGGAGGACAGCAGTGAGCCTGAAAGTGTGTTCTTCCCAGCAGCTGTGTGGGGCAGGGGTGGCTTTGATTTTGTTAGGTTTTTTTCCTCAAGAGTGAGAACTGGGAGGACAGAAACCTGCTTTGGAGCCAGAGCAAGCTGCAGCCTGAGCATCCCTATAAGATCCTCCCATTAAAAGTTGCTTCCAAGCTGAGTTTACTTCTCCAGCTGCCCTGTTTGCAGGCAGGCAGTGTTTCTCAGCTGCTGCTGAACCAGTTTGAAATGCCTGCCTCTTCTTATGCAGGTGTAGAAGTTTTAAAGATGCTGGGGTTGTACAGTTTTTGTGCATCTTGGTGGCCAGAGGAGAAGAGATTTAATGCCGCCGCTTAAGGACGGAGTGCAAGGTGAGCCTTCTCCTTCCTGGGTATCAGAGAAAGCCCATGACCAAGTTCTTTTTGAAGGCCTTTGTGAGCATCTAGAGCATCCATTCCCCAGTGACTCCCTCTCTCCATTTCCCTTCTCCACATGGATTCAGCGATGGCTGCTAAGGTTGAGCGCTCCCTGTGGTGTGACTGTTGGAAAAGTCTGGAGAGACAGACCCGGGGGAAGCTGGGTGTCCTCTGTGCTGGTGGTCTTCCGTGATGGTCGCTTGTTGGCAGCCCCGTTCCAGACTGGGACCGGGCACCCTGGGGACAGGAGCTTTTTGGAGCGAGTGGTGAGGTCAGTGTCTGCTTTGCAGGATCCTCTGCTGAGGCTTTCAGCAGATGCAGATCCACTCCGAGTTTGAATGATAGGACCCACTTGTCTTTGCCTTGGACCACCTCTGATCTCGCCTTAAGGGAAAGATGTTCTAATAGCAAAAGGCTCCTTGTCAGCTCTTTGCATTGATGAATGTGAGATCGGATCCCAGGAGGTCTTTCAGTCTTAAGTGTGGGAGGGAAAATAGAAGTATTCAAAAACATGAAGGAAAAATCTTGCTCTGAGTGATGGGGGAAGCTTATAGAAATCTTAGCTCTGTGTGACCTAGTTGTGGCGTGTGCTGCCCGCTTGGCTCTGCTGGGCAGGTTTCAAGCTGTGGTGTGCTGCCTGCAGAATGACAACGCTGTCGGTGCCCTGCAACCGCTTCCATGATAAATATGCCGAGATGCAGATTTATTGCCCTAAAGTTCCAAAAGGAGCTGCTGTTTTGGTGCCAGTGTTACTGCGTGTCTGACTTAAGGTGCCTCCGAGGATCAAGCCCTCTAAAAATCCTACCCGGTTTTACAATGTCACGCGCAGAGCCATCAAAATCATTAATCATATTTGGATCCTTCTTTCGAGGTGCTTGTCCTGACGGGAAGGATGAGTGCCCAAAGCCAGCGTGTGATTTGGGACTGATTCCTCGGGGGTGCTGTGAGCGTGCTGTTCCCCCGGCAGCTTTTTCCCCGTGGTGGGAGGGAACCTGATGCTTGTCGAGGTTTTGTGTGTGAGGTGTTGCTCCGGGCTCGCTGCTGCATTGGATGGTTACCCGCTGACTTCCTCGTGAAGACCAGCAGCCTGTGCTACATCTGCGAGCAAACGGTTTGTCCTTGCTGCTGCTGTTATCTGCGCGAACCAGGCTGGGCTGAGGCTGGGCGCTGATGCTTTATACCTTGGCTGGGTTGTGCGGGGAGATCTGTGGCTCGGCGGTCATGGTTGCCTCCGGGAAGGAGCAGCGTGCACCGCGGTGAGCCTCTCTGCCGGATCTGTCGCTTCTACAAACATCACTCGGGCAGCTCTTTTAGTTTATTTTTACAAGAAAAGCAAATCCAAGCAGAGGAGTCTGATCTCCAGTAACCAAGCACAGCTAAGGCACCGCTCGTAGCGTGCTGGGGATTGCGTCTCCCATCCAGTTTGAGCTGGAGAAAGGCAATTGTCTTTTCATCCGTTAATGGGAGGCTTCAGAGGAGTAATTTTATTTCAGACTCAAAGAGGAGTCGGTGGAAGGAGGAGCGGGTCACTAGTGAATGGATTATGTTTGATCACTTCTCACAGACCTGGCTTTAAAAAGTTAGAGTTTTTCTTCCCATCTCCCCAGATCTGCCGTCTGTCCTCAGCATCTGTTACGGAGTAATGTCTTTTGATGTGTGTGGGGAAATATAAAAAATGGAACCAGAGCCTGTCATATTTACTTATATTACCAGGTCCCAGGGAAAGCACTTGCTCCTTTCAGTATGCCTACAGCATAGGAAGGGTTTAAAAGCTTCAGCCTGGAATGCAGAGGGGCCATCAAACTGCACTGATGAATAAATGATTAAAACCAGAGTCATGCAGAGCGCAAACAGTTTGGGGTTATAACAAACAAGAGATGAAGCCACCAAGGGCCCAATTTCCCTTTGAAGACGAGAACGTTTCTCTCTCTGCATATTGCTCACGGAGCGTCCGCGGCTCGGTCCTTCGGAGAGAGCAGCGCTCCCCTTGGTGCTCTCCCCTCTCACGGCGTGCCCGTCTGTCGGGGATAAACCGATGGAGGCGAGTGGCCCTGCCATCCCTCCGGTGCTTCCGCAGAGTTACGGGAAGTTTTTGTCCCCGGCGCCAGGCGCAGGGTCTCGCCGAGCGAGGAGCTGGTTTGGCTGCAGCCGCGTTGCTGCCTGTTGCTCTCGCAGACGCTCTGAAAATTGCAGGCAGCCCTTTTCCTGGCTGGCGGCGCTACCCGCGTGGCAGCGATCGATGCAGAACACGAACCCATCTCCCCGATCAAAAGGGAAGTAAAGGGATGATTTAACCTTGCATTAGGGGTATTGTGACTTTTGAAAAGGTTTAAAAAAAATTCAATAACAACTGAAAACGATACAATAATTTTCTAGAAGAGAGGAGCTGTTGTATCTGTCAGTAGAGGCAGCAGCACGGGCTGTCTGTTACGGGTTTGTGGTCTGATGGGAAAATCCATGCCGATATTCGCTTCCTTTTCAGCTTTTGGGCACTTTTACCGGCATCTCTTCTGGCTGGTTTTGGGAGTCCTGTATCAGGCAAAGTCCTGCAAAATTTAACATGCAAATGCCTGTTGCCACCTGCCCTTTTTTTTTTTCTTTTACGGGAAGGTGCCCAGATGTTGGTAGATCTGGGATTTTCCATCTATTTTACGGCATCGCACGTCTCCCTCTGAAGGGAAGGCCTCTGCAAAGGAAAAATGTTACTGCCTTTTCTCCCCTGTGTTTGCACCTCTTGCTTCAGGTGATGTTAGCAGATCTGCAGCCTGGCTGGGAAGGTTGCTGTATGGAAGCACCATCTCTTGGAGCAACTTGCGTGTTCCTCCATCCTCGTTCACCCTCATGCCATCTATGTGCTGGAAGAAATACGTGGGAAAAGTCTGGCAGCTGTGTCTCACCGGGCTTGTTCTGTACCCACTGGTATAATTTTCTCTTTTTTTTTTTTCCGCCCCTTTCTCATTTACTGATGGCAAAATCCTGCTGGCCAGCCCATGGAATTGCCCAGATATGCTTTTGCAGAGTGGGAGGGGAAGAAAATCAGGAATGTTGGGCTGACGGGAAGGCTTTTGGGAACGGAAGCTCTCCCCCTTCTTTGCTGGCTCAGGCAGCCCTGTCCGGTTCGCCTGCCCTGGGCTTTCACTGCCGTTACTGCTGAGGAAGCTGTTCTCAGTCTTGCTTTCTTGAAGTGAGAAACTTTTTGTTTCTGGCCCTTGTTTGTCTTAAAAGGAATCTTGGTCCGTCTCCTGAGCATCTTCCATCAGAAGACTGCTCCTTCCCTCGGGTCTGGTGAGCACTGGGTGCAAAGTCCGGCAGCCCTGGCACGCAGTGCTGTGTTTGCCTGCAGAATCCATGGCTTTTTGAAAGCACTTGGAGTCCTGAGGTATCAGACAAGCAAAATAAAATGAAATGATGGGCTGCCGATACCCTGTCGGCAGGTAATTGATGTGGTGACGGTGACACATGGGGTAACAGGGAAGGGGAGATTGATTGCGCTGCTCTAAGCCTGACGGTGTCGGAGGATGCCGTGCGCTGGAAGGGCAAAGCTGGCCTCTCGCTGCGAGCCTGTCCAAGCCCTGGGATTGATGGATTGGTCCCAGGTAACGAGACTTTCCCAGATCCTTCTCTCAAACCTTGAAGTCATAGTTATAGAACAGAAATAGCTGTTACAGCCGGCTGGGCAGCAGCAAAGCCCTCTGGATGGCTCGGGGTCTGCGGAGGGCTTGGGGCTGCCAGCTTTGTACCATGGCTCGGTGCTCAGTACCGTTAAAAGGCGTGGGTAGGATCCAGATTTGGCTGGGCAGGAGCAGAGCAGGTGGAGATGTTTGGCTGTCAGCAGATCACCCCGGCAGCTGGTGGCACAAATCCAAAGGCAGCTGCTTATCTTCAGGAAGGGGCTGTTGCTGGGGCGAGCCGGACTGACACAGAAAAAGCTGCTCCCGTGACTGGAGTGGTGGTAGGAAGGATTTTATCTAGGGCAGGAGCTGAGCAGCCGTGTGAGGACAGGGGACTCTGGGGTGTGAGAGAGATCTGCTGTGTTTTGGAGTGGTGGTTTTGTGTTTTGTGGGATTTTTTTTCTTTTCCAAATCCATGTGAAAATAACTTTGCTGCCAGCCCAGACTGGAAGTCTGCCTGTGCTCCCCACAGCTGCTCTGGACTTGGGAAAGCAAAAAAAAATCACAGAGAAAGGGCTGGACAGCCCTGAGCATCTGTTTCCCTTCAATTCTTTGGGCACAGCCCTGATCCCTGCTTGCCATTGCCCGTCTCTCCCTGCCCCATGGCTCTTGGGAAGAGCAGGTCTGTGCGTTCAGCCGTGGCTTTGCAGAGGTCCCTTTCCATCCTCCTGCCTCCAGTGGCAAAGATGTTGGGGGAGCTGAAGAAAAAAAGGTCTTTCAGGAAAGGGGCTGGTAAGGGTTAGATCCTTCTACATGAAATTTTGCCTCTTCCGGCTTGTTCTAGGGGATCGTGCTGGTAGGGTTTCTGCAAGGGAGTACGATGTTCCGTCTCTGGGCAAGTCCTGTTTGTCCTCTGCTTTCCCCGATGCCGAGGAAGTCTTGCAGCGCTCCTGTCCCACTCCCGAGGTGTCTGGGGCGTTTCCACCTCGTGCTTATGCCTCACCCCGACTGAGGACCGTCTCTGGGCTGGGCGGCAGTGCGAGCTCCCTTCTGTTCGGTGGGACAGTGCCTTTGTCGGACGTGTCCTGCGCTATTAAGAATAACAACATGGTGGTGGTGGGGGGGGTTTAGGAGCTGATTGTTCTGAAGCAGCGGAGTGAGAGATGCTGGGGGAGGCTGCGCCGACGCAGCGAAGTAGAAAGTAATGAAATGGAGCCCGAGCAAGTGGGACGGAGGGGAAGGGGGCAGAGTGACAGCGTGAAGGGGAATCACTTGTTCACCTTCAATCAATTCCTGCTTTTTCTCGCCTTTTTCACACGCCTGTGTGCAGCTGAGCGTGCGCGGGCAGGGAGGGGAGAGGCAGCGCGTGTTGTCAGGAGCAGTCAGGAAATACATTTGTCAACAGTGGGGCAGGGACTGGAGTGAAAGGAAGAGGCGGCTGTCACCGTAGCCTCTTATTTATTGATGGCTTTGTATCGTTTCTGTGTTGGGAAGAGCCTGCCTAGGGGGCAGAGTGGCAGGGTGTGGGAGGAGCGGGCCCAGTTGCAGTATTTATGGCCCTTACGCTTTGCGAGCTGCTCCCAGGTAGGGCTGCTCAGCCAGGGCAGCAGCCGGGGGTCGTTCGGAGTCTCACTTCCAGTTCAGGTGCTTGATATCTCTCTTCCCATCTCTGTTGTCCGTCTTAAAAGCATTTCTCCCTCAAAGGTTCGGGTCTGTGGGTTCCTACCATGTATCCCATTCTTTGGATGTGGCTTAGTGTCTTTCCAAAGAAGAGGTCCCAAGCTTTGACAAGTGGGTGTTGTCCCAAAAGTGGGATTGTTCGCCCGGTGTGCAGTACACTGCCTCTGCTCTGCGTGCAGGTTGTTCGATTTATTTCATGTTGGTGCAGAGGTGGGTGCTTTTTATCAGTCTTGGTCTGTTCTTTAGAGGTATAGTCGTTAGTGAAGCAGGTATGCATTTAACCCTAAATTAAACAGTCTCTAAGCACTAACTCAGACACACTTTGCCCCTGCAAAGTGGAAAATTCTACTTATAGATATCAGGGTGGCTTTGTGAAGCCTCTGAAGAGCTCTGCATAACAAAGGAATTAACATTCTGCCATAGGCTTATGTCTTCATGAACAAATTCTTAGCTGTAACATGATGGCACTAAAAAAAAATGCCATTTCCATCACCTTGTGCTCATTGAGAGTGAAAGCAGGTAGGTGATCTGCTGGTGGGATGGGAGTTGAATATTGTGCTTTGGGTAATAAGGGGCATGATGAGGGTTGGGAGCTGTTCTGGACGCGGATGAGGTGCACACAACAGGCTTCCAGTTGTTTGTACTTTCCAGAAACCTGAGATAGCAGAGGTTTGACTGTTTATCACCAGCCCAGGGTGGCTTTGCTTTGGACGAGCCCATTGTGCTCCTGTAGCTCAGTTTCCCTTGGCATCGCAGAAAGGGACTTGCTGTCCTGTGAATTGTTTGCAGAGCCCTCGCTTGTGAACCTCTGAGGTGCTGAGCAGCTAGCAGGACAGCGCTGGCCATCGCTTCCCTCTACACTTACATTGAGGTGTATTTTTGTGTTCCCTTCCTTTCCAGGTTTGGAATAAGTTCCTAAGCTCTGAAGCTCCCCGTGTCAGTGTCTTCATGGCAGTGCCCACTATCTATGCCAAGCTGATAGAGTATTACGACAACCATTTCACTCAGCCGCAAGTCCAGGATTTCGTGCGTGCCTTTTGCCAGGAGAACATCAGGTGGGTGAGCGATGCCTCTCTGGGCTGGGGCTGCTGGTGGCTGAGTGTCTCCACGGTGCATCTGCCAAGTTTCCTTTCAGCATCACCTCTTTGCAGTGCTGGCTGTTGTGCTTTAGTGTCTCTTTGACAAGAACCAGGGTGACGTTATTTAATTACAAGCCACTCTTGCATGGTAAAGCCAGAAGGGGTCTGCACGCTCATTACGTGTGTCACCCTACATAACACAAGACTGAGGACTTTGTCCTGCAACCCAAGCTTGTACTGCAATATCTCTGTTAGGAGGCTCTCCCATCTTAAACCCCCGGTCAGGCAGAGAATCTTCTATACGTCAGGAACATCCTTGGCAGCATTTAAAAGGTTTTGGGGGCTTCTGTCTTAAGGCTTTACGTAGGAACAAGCCTTATGTAACCCTGTGTTAGACTGCAAACTCCCTGGAGCAAAGGTGATCTTGGACACTTTCTTACATGGGGTTTCCCTGTGCAGGTTAATGGTGTCAGGCTCTGCAGCCCTGCCTGTGCCTGTCCTGGAGAAGTGGAAGAGCATCACTGGGCACACCTTGCTGGAGAGGTATGGGATGACTGAGATTGGGATGGCGCTTTCTAACCCTTTGCATGGAGTCCGTGTCCCAGGTAGGAGTCTCTAGAGGGTGCACGCTGTTGAGAGGTGTTTGGCTGTGAAGTGTTCTTGGGTTTTCTCATTGCAGAGAATATACGTCTAATCACCCTTTGACACTGCTGGGGAGCAGGCTGCAGTAGGAACAATGATGCTGGCAGGGGAATTGGTGTTGGGAAGCCAGGAAGGGGCACGGGGATGTGGGAAGCGGCTGGTGGGTTTCCCTGGGACCACTGGCCATGGTGGATGGGCAAAGCTGTGTGTGCAGAGCTCGCAGTGGTGCACGCTGACCTGACCAGCCAGGCTGGTCCTGTCCAGGAGGCAGGGTCCCTATCGATGCTTTGTGTCCAGAGCCTTAGTTCAGGCACTGCAATGGGACTGTGTCTGCAGCTCCTGCTCCGTGAAGTTGTGTTTGTGCACGGTGCTGATGCAGGGTTCCCCACGCAGCAGTTCCTGTCCATCTGATCCATATGGAACATTTAAAATAGGATGTCTGCTCACTCTTGTTTTAGTGCAGGTTTCTTGACTCTTCAGGAATTAGAAATTGTCACACCTTGTTGTACACTCTGATTCTGTTCTCTCCTTGTCTTCCCTCACTTCTCTCGGCTACACTTTGTGACTCCTCTCAATATCTGTAGTTTGTGTAACCTAGAAATAAACTGATCTGTAATGTTATAAACATGAAGTGCCCATCCCCACTTTTGGTTAAAAACGTGGTCATCTGTCTGCCGAGCAACCAGCCCACCACTGTGCCGCTTCTCCTCGCGTGCTGTCTGCGCTTGCGTGACATTGTATGCACGGTCTTGGTCTCCTGTGTCTTGAGGGACTGGTGTTACCTGGGGGGCTGTCCTGGGTGGTCGTGGCTTCCCACAGCTCCCCAGTCCCAACCCAGTGCCCCTGCAGGGATCACACTGGGAGAGGAGAAGCCGCAGCTCCCTTGCACTGGCTCCTCAGCCTGAGAACAGCTCAGGAGCAGCATGAAATACAAACTCTAGTTTACTTTTGCAGAGTAGCTGTCATTCCCCCACCCCAACTCAGTCTGTCTTTCCTCCAGAAGCCTCATCCCTGCAGGGAGCAGAGGGAATCAGGAAGGGAAACAGGATTCCCACCTGCATGAGCTTGAGCTGTCCGTGAGCCCCATGCCACAGGGTGATGGTGCAGTTTGAGTGTCCCTGTGGCCTGGTTATATTTGCTTTTCATTTGTCTTGAGGAAGGAAAATGAGTGGAGGCCCTAGAAATTTCCCAGGAGATGGAAGGAGAAAGGAAACAAAACTGAAAATCACAGAACCATGGAATGGTTTGGGTGGGAAGGGACCTCCCAGCCCACCCAGGGCCACCCCCTGCCATGGGCAGGGACATCCCCACCAGCCCAGGCTGCCCAAAGCCCCATCCAACCTGGCCTTGGGCACTGCCAGGGAGCCAGGGGCAGCCACAGCTTCTCGGGGCACCCTGTGCCAGGGCCTCAGCACCCTCCCAGGGAAGGATTGCTGCCTCCCAGCTCAGCTCCAGCTCCCCTCCTGCAGCTTCAGGCCCTTCCCCTTGGCCTGGCCCCCCCTGCCCTGCAACCAGCCCCTCTCCAGCTTTCCTGCAGCCCCTGCAGGCACTGGCAGGGGCTCCAAGGGCTCCCCGCAGCCTTCTCTGCTCCAGGCTGGACAAGCCCAGCTCCCTCAGCCTGTCTCCAGAGCAGAGGGGCTCCAGCCCTCGCAGCATCTCCGGGGCCTCCTCTGGCCTCGCTCCAGCAGCTCCGTGTCCTTCCTGCCCTGGGGCCCCCCGAGCTGGAGGCAGCACTGCAGGGGGGTCTCAGCAGAGCGGGGCAGAGGGGCAGAATTCTCTCTTCAACCTGCTGGCCACACTGGTTTTGATGCAGCCCAGGACATGGGCGGCTTTCTGGGCTGCTAAAATAACACAGGCAAGACAGATGTTGGCACCTGGAAGGGCAGGTCCTACCCTAGAGCTGGGTGGCCACGCTCCCGAACAGAGCCGGGGCAGGGTCCCGTAGGGTGCTGGGGTCTGCAGGGGAGCTGGGGACAAATTCTTTCATGCAGCTGTAAGGAGAGGGGCTGGGCATAGGGGCTGGCTGGCTGTCCCTCCTGCTGCCATCCAGGGGCTGTCCGCAGCCTCGAGAGGGTGGAGAAGCATCTCTCAAAGGTGAGGATCAGCAAGAGACCTTACAGAGAGGGCTATAATTGAATAGGCTTGATTAATTTATTTCAGGAAGTGTCAGTTGGGAAGCAGATGGGTGAAGCTGAGACATAATTTACTGGAGCTGTGAAAAAGCTTTTGATAGAGGCTGGGATGTAAAGTCACCTGGTTCCACAGAGCATCCAGCGTGAGAGTCACCTGCAGTGATGGGCTGGGAACAGAGGCTGGGCAGGAGGAGTGAAGTGTCTAGAGAAAAGACCTCAGGTGGCACTGGTGTTACAGGAGCAGATGCTAGGCAGTGGTGACCACAGACCTGGGTGCTAGCCAAAGAGATAATTAGCTTTATTTTGAAAAAGGGGCACCACAAGTGTGGCACTTAACCCCATGGATGAGTCCATGGATCCTCACACTTGCCAGGAGATTTGTCTCGGAGCAGGAGCAGCACGTGTCCTTCTCTGCTGCTTCATCAGCTCCTGCCTTTGAGGAGAGGTCCCGGGGCTTCCCTCACTGCCTTCCACCCGCTTGGTGCGGCTGGGGAAGGGTCGAGTCCCTGGCACCTGCCTGTCCTGCCTGCGCCACCACTGGCGCCTCTGGCGGTGTGGCACCGCTGTCCACCCACAGCACAGGTCTGAAGGGGCAGGGACGGGTGGGTGGGCCTCTAATTTCCAGGAGAAGAAAAGATGAAAGATTTGAAAGATAAATGTTTGCTTGTATATGGTTAAAACCCTGCTTAAAATGCCTCTGTTTTCACCAGCTCTCATTCTAATCCCCCCGGTGCTGTTACTGTGAAGGGAGATGAATAATTCATGGATGGAGAATGCCTCGCTGGGCCTAATCACCACTTTAATTGGAGGTTTAGATCAGAGGCGGCTAATAGCTCCTACAGCGGGGACTCCGTGTATTGTTGACAGTGAGATCGTTGAGTGCCTTATCGTTGGCCTGTTTCAATTCTCCCAGGACACCACCGCACATAACAGCATCGGGGTCCCCAGATACCGAAGGACACAGACCGCAGGGCCAATTAAATTTATCTAGGAAGAGCTGACAACTTTTTTAAACAGAAGAGAACTGGTGAAAGAATAATAGTGTCACTTCTTCCTGCCTGCAGCCTGGCTGATGCCAACTGCGCTGACACCGCGGGCATGTTGCCAGCATTTCTTAACATTCAGGAGCCTGCAAATTGGAGAGAGTGGGGAGGGAGGGAGAGGGGAAGGAGCAGAGATTTCTCCCCAGTTTTCCCTTGGGATTATGGCTGGGGACAAAAGGAAATCAATTGACCCCCTTCTGATCACTCCATTGTGATCTCGGTGAAGCCAGGGCCTCCGGTGCCGTTCCTTTGGGAAAGGCTCAGCCTTCTGCTGACCTGTTGGAGTCGCACGGCGTGTATCTTGACACGACGGAGAGGCCTGAGAAGCTCTAGTTATTGTTTTTGTATGAGTTTTGTCAATACAGTCAGGTTTGTGTAGCTCTAATCAATGTTCTGAGCCTTCTCAGCCTTTACAGATGTTGATTTCCAAGTTTGTAATTTTTCCTAAATACCAGAAAGCCTTTTCCAGGCTGAATATAAGGAAACAGCTCCCCACGGGGGACTTATTTTACATGTTGGTTTTACTTTAGCCAAGTAGGAAATAAATTGATGGAGCCATATCTGTAATGGTGATCTGAAACACTCTATGGGAAACACGTTGCCTTTTCTCTGTCTTCAGATTTACAGGATAGTGCTGTGCTGCGCTTTGGTGTTTCATTCTTAAAGACTGAGACTGGAAGTGGGCGCTGATCACTGAGCCCTGCTGCCCGTGAATCAGTCCGTTACATTCCCACACTGAAGTCAGTAGCTTGCGTACAGGGAAGAAGCATCATCTTCCAGGAAGGCATCCATCCATCTGATCTTGGTGTGAGAGCTTCCAGAGACGGCAAGTCTGTGAGAGCCCATGCCAGCTCATCGCAGTGGTTGCTGCTCCCTCCATGAGCTTTGCAAGACTTTGCACTCGCAGGCAGGTTGGAGACTGTTCACACAGGCAGCTTTGACATGGGAGAAAATCTTCCCAGCGAAGTCTGGAAGGTGGCTTCAGTAAGCTTGGCATTGTGCAAACATTTAGGGACGGTGTTTTGCATGACTTGTTAGTTGCTTTGAGTCCTCCTGGAGTCTACCATGGCAGGTACCAGCTTGTTTAAAAGACATAAATACCTCTACATGCCACCTCTGGGCACGGTGACGTCTCCTGGCACGTGCTTCTCCTTCCCCTGCTGCAGTCCTCTCCAGACTCCTGGCAGCGTCTGGCCGTGAGATGAGAACAGCCCAAGCGACGATTGTGGTAAGAGAAGGACCTGGCTCACCTGGATGCTGAAGGCAATTTCAAGCTGAGCAGACACACATCCCAGAGCTGCCACCTCCCTTTCTGTTTATTTCTTGCCAGATTTGCTAATTGTTCGGGTAGTTTCACAGCAATAAAATCTCACTCCCTCATAGCCCATCTGCTCTTAGTTGATCCTGCAGGGATGCCATAAATCTGGGCTACGACGACATATCGATTTCCATGGCAACTGACCAATGTAGCAGATAAAATCATGATGTCACAGATATCGGATCTCCAGGGCTTGAACAGGAGAATGAGGCCGGGGTAGGGAAAATGCCACTTGTACCCAAATGCCTGAAATACAGACACTGAGGGAAAGACACCGCTGAGCTCCAGGTCCTGCACACCCTGCTGTAAGGAGTTTCCAATGTCGAGCTGATCCTAGCAGAGCAAGAAAACATCACCAACTGGAGGCTCTCCTGGGGAAAAGCTGATCTCTTAAAATAAAGAGCACGCTTACTGATTTAAGCTTGGACCTGTCCGGTCCTCCTGAGCTGCATGTGCTCTGTGCTGACATCCCTCTTCCCCATGTGCAGGGACTGAAAGTCATGGGCTTCATCTTGCAATGAGAGCCGTACCGTGCCGTTGAGATGCAGAGTGAAACCTGCTGAGCCAGCAGATGCCCACAAGTCCTGGTTGCTGCTGAGCCTGGAGCCCCCCGTCAGACGGAGGTCGCAGGAACAAAGCTGCCCTTTCTTCTGTGCTTTCAGATGCTCGCCAGGAGGAGCATGCACTAAACCAAGGGGTGGGAATGCTGCAGGTTGAGGAGCTCTGGGTAGCAGGACCGTCTTGGAGCTTAATAGCAGTTGTTTGTGAGACTGTGTCAGATTCCCTGGCTTTGAAAATTGAAACCTGTGGAAGGACGGCATGGTTTTGATCTCTGCTTTTCTCCTATGATGTTTTATATACAGTGTATTGATGTCTCGTAAAACTGAGATAATCCCTTACAGTTCTCGCACTGTTAAGCCTTTGCCTTCTCTGTCAGGTCCAGACTATAGAGAAGCAGTGAGCCACTGCAGTAATCATCGTGCTCTTTCTTTTCACATCTTTGTGTAGGTTTCACAGGGCTTTTTTTTTTTTTTTTAAAAAAGAAAGACAGCTTCATTACTGAGCTACGAAGCTGTGCTGATGTCTTCAAAGACTGGCCAAGAGAGACTGTTCAGGGCTGGAGACACATTTGTTTTCCCAGGCATTTCCAACACTGCCCGCTCAGCGAACAACGGTGTATTGCACCGCAGTGACATTTGCATGCAGACGTACGATGTGATCGAAGCCTTCCTGAAGGGTAACCCCCTGCTAGGAAGTTCTTTAGTGCCAGCAC
The DNA here is from genome assembly GCA_013399095.1 of Psophia crepitans. Lineage (NCBI taxonomy): Eukaryota > Metazoa > Chordata > Aves > Gruiformes > Psophiidae > Psophia > Psophia crepitans. The sequence goes on from VWZZ01002921.1 coordinate 176,954, forward strand.
AGTCTGCAGATGCCATTGATAGACGAGCAGCTGCTCTTTTGCATCCTTGATTTTGTTGTTTCCCAGAGGCTGTCCACTGTTTCAGTCTTGTTTTCCTTCGCAGGTTCTGTGGGCACCCCGCTTCCAGGGGTGGAAGTGCGCATTGTCACTGAGACCTTGAGGAACGGTGGTCGTTCCTACACCATCCATGCTCAGGGAGATGAACACCACACACAGGTAGTGCTCAGCCGTGTTCTCTGCTACTTCGCTTTGTCTCATGAAAAGTTCTCTCCTCTCCAGCTGTTTGAAGCCCCAAGGATTGAGTCTTGCGCCACTGCTATTCCCAGGAACTCAGTGATGCTGTTTAGAGTTCCCTCTTTCTTGTATTAATTTATGGCTTACGATAGCCACGGTACTTTATGGACCAGACAAGTGGTGTCCTTGTTGTGTAGATGAACAAGATCTGAGAGCAAACTCCCCCTGGATGGGAGTGGGAGGTGAGGGCTTATGGTATAAGGGCTGTGGTATATAAAGATGATATTGTGTCATCTGGGGCTGTTGATGCCCCAGAGGAAGGTGAAGGGTTAAGCAGTGCCTGATCTTTGAAAGCCAGGACAAAAAGTTGAAGTCTACTGCAGATGGTATGAACAAGACATTGACAGGAATTCACAGGGACCCTACTGTGGGGTAAAGAGTCACTAAATAGTCTGGAGGAGAGGATGAGTGCTGGAAAATCTAGAAATGGGGTCTGTGGGTTTGATCGGGGTTTTAGCAGTAAGGATTGGAAGGACGGCTGGGGACCTTGGGGCTTGTGTTCGTTTTGAAACGGCACAGGGCCAACCCATGAGGTTTCCATGAAAGTCCAGCTCCGTGCTGAGCTCCAACTGCCAAGTGATATCTGCACCAGCAATTCTGGTATCTGAGAAGTCAGATATCCTTAATGGTGAAGCGGTTGGGGCCTTTTCCCCATGAGCTGTCCCCATCTTGGGGTGCTGCGTGTTCCCTGCAGTTCCCAGCCCCAGGTCCAGAGCGTCCTGCTTCCTCAGCCCGTTTCTCTCCCCGCAGAAACAGCTAACCAGGGTCTGCGTTCCTGCCACGTCTCCTTTGCACCCTCATTGTGGGTGCAGGTCACGTCACCTCCGGCAGATCAATAGCCGGGTGATGTACAGGCTTGGCTGAGTAGATAGATGCTGCGTGTGCGAGCAAAATTCGGCCAGCAGTCGTGTGCGCCGTGTGGGTGGGAGATGGGCAGGCGTGAGATGCAGCCTGAGGTGCCTGGCTTTGCGCCTTCCTCTGGGGAAATAGCTTCTCATGTAGCCACGTACATGCCAAGGGTTCGAAAGGAGCTTCCCAGCCTGTGACAGGGTGTATCGGAGACACCACTGGTGTAAGGACTGGTGAAAGGCTGGAGAAAGCCTTTTTTTTTTCTTCTTTTTTTTCTGTTTTTCTTTTCTTTCTCTGGATCACCTGTGTGGGCAGCTGGAGGAGCCAGCGGGACCACGGGCAGCCCCGGGTGTGGTTGTGGTCAGGCTGTGTTCTGATGCTGTAACGGGGTGCTGGATCCCACCCTGGATGTGCAGAGCGAGCCCGGGGAGAGCTGGGACGGACCATTCTGGCCAGAGATTGTAGCTTTTATTTTAAAAAAAAAAAAAGTCGCTGCTGTGGTGTGGCTGAGCGGTGGGCAAAGCGGGAGGCCTGGGGCAGCGCTCGGCACGTAGGGAGCCACGTCCCGTTTTCATCACTTCACTGGGTGTTATGTTCCCCACTTTGGTCCCCTCATCCTGGAATTAGATCTTGGCCTTTTTTTCCCCACTTGTGTGGAACTGAGACATGAAATATAAAACATCCATTTTAATAATGATCCTATAATGCTTTTTTTACCCTAAGGGTTCCCTAGGCGTTTTACAAATTAAGGTCTCAGACACAAGAACCCCCAAAGTGCAGCTACTTCCAGGGTGAAATGTGGACATTGTTCTTCTGAATTATGAGAGGAAAAAATATGTAACGTGGGTTTTTTTCTGCTCAATACTCCTTCCCCTTCCTTCTGGTTGTATTGAGTGACCAGAGAAGAAGGGGAGTCCAGATGACCTGTGTCTGGTGCTGGCAGCCCACCACCCCCCAGAGCTTCAGAGAGCTGAGAGTCCTATAGTTCTTCTCTCTTTTGCTTCAGTCTGCTTGAGTTTATATTTGGGGCAGAGGAATTGCCCTTTTATCCCAGCCATTTCTTATGTACACCCTTCAGCCCCCAGCGGGGGTGGCTGAGGTCCATACTGGTGTCTCCCAGGAGCTCCCATAAGTGCTGATGTTGGCCCTAGGCCCCTTGCTGATGGCTGGCTTTCCATCAGGCTCTCCCTTGGGGTTTTTTATGAATGTTCTGGTGAATTCTCAAGATATCAGCCAGGGAGGATATGGTAGGGGAAGTGGTAAGAGTTTGCGTCTGAGCGTTAGCTCATGGGTTGGTCCTTCTCTTGAAAGGCTGCCCCCATCTCCTCTACCTTCCCCCTTGTCCCACCTTAACAGGGAGCTTCTTCAGGCTGAAGGGAGAGAAATGCTCCCGGGTGCTTTGGGCCACCCTAGGAGACACTGGCTGGGTACCTCCAGGACATGCACAGCATTTCCAGGAGCAGAGCGGCTGCCTCTGTCCCTGGGGCTGTCAGAAGGGCTGTGGCAAGGTGGGAAAAACATTCCCCGCTCTCAGCGTGTCTTGGCACAGACGGACGCGTGGAGATGCCAGCGCTTTGGTTTTTATGTGGCCTGGGTGTGGAGTGTGACTTTGCATGGCGTGGCCATGCTGGCGGGCAGGTGGCAGCCGTGGTGGCACACTGCTCTCCCGGTGACGGTGTAATTTAACTGCTTCACCCCTGCGGCTGCAGGCAGAAAGCCTCTACCTGCTGCCTGTCCCTGCCCGAGATGCTGCTGCTGGCACACGGTGTGCATCGTGCTTCGTTAATAATTTATGTCAGAGGAGACTACGTCAGTGGAATTTATTTAAAACAAGGAGGATCTGACAGTCGGAGTGCTCGTCATGCTCCACCAGTCAAGGAAAGGCCCGGCTTTGTTTAAAATCAGCTCTTCTACAGTGGAGGGGCTCTCCCTGGGATGAGAAGACCTGGACAGTGTCACCCTCCCTGCCTGGGCCACTGGACAGCCCTGGTGTGGCCTTTTCCTTGCCCTTACAAGAAGGGATAAAACAAATATTACCTCATCTCCCTCGTGGGAGGGCTCTGAGGCTTGCAGCGCCTTGGGTGAGGGCTGGGAGGGCTGCGGTGCCGACCCCTCAAAGGCAGAGGGGTCCTGGTGGAAGGATGGCGGCGGGGCCGGTGGCAGGAGGCTCGCAGCCCTCCCCCCGCCTGCTCTGCCCGGGTTTGGTACGAGCGTCCCCGGCCCCATCCCTGCTCTGGGCATTTCTGTCTGGTTTGGCATCAACACTAGGAAAAATTACCAAATGTCACGTAATGGATTGCTGGAACAAAAACCTGCCGGCAGCCGGGTGGGCACACAGTGCCTGCCGTCTGCTTCGGTGATACGACTTTTGGGGCAGGGACCTCTCTCCGTACACAGAACGCGCGGTGCACATCTGTGCTGCTGCACAAATAATAACGAAACTGCCAAGCCGGAGCTGGCGGGGGCGCGGGGTCGTGCTGGGGGGCAGCCCTGCCCGGCAGCACGGAGGGCTCAGGGCGAGCACGGTGGGGCGGATCTGGTGGGATGCTGAGCACCCCGGTAGGAGCTGGGCTCCCAGCCGTCTCTGCTCACCAGCCTGCCGGCTCCTGCGAGCAGGTGATCTTCGTGCCGGGGGGTTCGGCGCCTTGTCAGGGCAGTCTGCGAGGCGTTCACACCTTGGCTCCGCTGTGCAGAAACCCTCCTGACTGCGAGCGGAAAGAGCGCCTGCCTTTGCCAAGGAAATTATTTGCTTAGCTGTACAGAGCCTTGCGAGGTCACCACCTTCCCCGCTCGCGTTGCGCTGAGGTTTCTGCCGTCTGCTCCCTCTCGACAGCAGAAGACAACAGACTTTTTCGGAGCTGTTTCTCCCCCCTAACGCTGTCTCTCCCGTTAGGTGCTGGGGGATCGCGCCGTTTCCTTTCACGTTGTCACCTTTGGACATGTTTGCGCATCCTGCTGCAGTGAGATGCAAACAGGAGCTCGGCAGCAGAGGAAGGCGTGTGGGTGGTGGGAGCGGGGAGGTGGGGAGCGTTTCTGCTTTGCCATTCCGTAACTGCCTGAGCTTGCGGCAGGGGACTGCTGTAATTTGCAAAGCTGGTTTCTGGCACGCCCTGAAGATCAATAATCTACTTAGCTGAAAGTTTGCTGGATCTCTGTTCTTCCCTTCATCTTCTCCCATCCCTTGATTAGAGTGCTGGATTCCTTTCACGCACGTGCTCCGGCCCTCTGATCTCCTTGCAGCTCTCATGAGCCTTGTGCTCCACTGCACCCAGTTTGCTCAGGTTTTCTGCCTGACTCTCGTGCCGCTTCCTTCCTAATTGTTGCTGCACCTTGAGCTGCGAGCTGGTTTCCTGAGCTGATGTGGAGCCACATGCGATTGGGCTGTTGGCCGTGCCCTGCCCAAAGCCGCCCCGTCGCTCCTGACACTGAAGGATGCTCTGCAGCCTGGCGTGGGACTGGGCCGCGGGAGGTGACACTCCCCATCAGCGTCCTGATGCCTACACCCTCACATAGTGTCCCCCACCTTCTCCCTGTGCAGGAGCCTGGTCCCCTGGAGAGATGCTGTCCCTGGAGTGCCTGGAGAAGTGCTCCTTTTTTCATAAATCCCTGGGGAGCAGAGGTGTGGAAGTGGATGTCAGGGGACAGCAGCAGCTTTGCCTGCTTTGAGCCATCACAGCTGTTATTCCTGTGGCTGCTCGTCCAAAGCAGTTCCTGAACGTTTAACCTGCCTTAAGCAGTTGCCTGGCGAGCTCGTCTGGTCCTACAGGAGCCTGGGTGGTGGTGGAGGGATCCTACGGGAGCCTGGGTGATGGTGGAGGGAAAGCTGTCAGCGCTTCTCCTTACCCACAGCCCTGGATGCTTTTTCTCCTGGACTTTTTTCCCCCGTAACTTTTTGGCAGCCTGGGGATCTTGCTCTCCCCGTGCCTCGCTCTGCTGCACAGGAAAGGGTTACAGCTCTCCAGCGCCGAACGTTTCAGTTTGCTTTGTTCAGTGCGATGCATATTTCATACGCTTAGCTTCCCAGCTGGCAGCGGCCTGGGAACCCTGCGAGCTGTCGGGTATTGTCTCTCTCCTTCTTTATTTGTTTGTTTGTTGGTTGTTATGGTTTTTTTGGGTTGTCATTTTTGTTGGTTTTTTTTTTTTTTTCCCTTTTCCAAATTGCTTGCTCGCACGAAAGCCAAACCCCGGTCCCTGACAATAGGGGTCTATCAATAGATAAGTGGTTTCACAGCTGTATCTAATGCAGTGCTCTAGCCAGGGCTTTTATGGCGAGTAATTTTCTTGCGATGAGGCTGCGAAGGGAGCCGTGCGGGACCTATGGGTTGCGGGACCTGGCAGCAGGAGGACGCTGCAGCCATGGGCTCCCCCCCCCCCGCCCCAAGGTTGTAATTATCTCGTTGTTTATCCATATGCAAGCTGTCGTCCTGGTCGGGAACCGGCTCGGCTGCGGCCATCCCTCCTGGAAGCCACCAGCATCTCCTGACCCCTCCTCCCCGTGCCCCCTGCGTCTCTGCCATCTGCTAGCAGCTTGCTGCTGGTTGCCAGCACCTCCACGGGGCTGTGGGCATTGGGGGCAGCTGGCACCATCACCCTTTGTTAAGTCTGGAGGTCTTGGCCATTGGTGTCCCCATGGAGGGGACCAGGAACGGCTCCACCTCGCTTATGTTTATCCCAGATCTCTGGAGAACCCTTGTGGAGGTACTTGGTCACCACTGAGCTTCCAGGGTTGTCTTGGAGGCTTCCTCCAAGGTCTGGGCACCCCTGTGGCTGCTGCCCATGGGTGGTGTACCATGGGTGGGTGTGGGTGCAGTGGACTTCGGCACTTGGCACCGCTCTGGGCCAGGTCCTGTGTGGAGGTGTTGTTGCACATGTGCGTCTTGCGTGCTGTCTCCTCTGTCTCATCCATCCAGGTATTTTGAAACAGCTGATGTGAACGTACCTGGCTCTTCTCCTGTGTGTAGCTCCTCAGGCTGGAGATAGGCATGTGCCAGCCGTGACCAGCATTCCTGAGAATGGACAGGTATGGAGATGCTGGTGGGGATGTGACCACCCGGGCCAGGGACTCCTGTCTCTGACTGACCCAGGCAGGCATCATGACGTGTTCCTTTCCTATTCTGATCACACCTCAGCCTAAAACAGTTTGTTCTTTGTCCTCAGTGCTCCTGCACTTCCAGAACATGTCTCCCTGCTCCATCCCATCCTCACGTACTGGTACCTCCTGCAAGTCTCTCAATGGTGAACCTTACCTCCAGCATCCCATTTCCATCTCCCATAAGCAGCTCGCTGCTGTAGGACATGCTGTATGGTGCTGAAGCCTTGTAGGGTGCCTTCACCAGGACAGCAAGTCACTGACTTCAGGGTCGAGCTGTTACGTGGGGTGAAATTCAAGTTGAACTACGGAGAGCTGAAGGCTGGCTGACGAGGCTGCCCGACTACCACAGGGGATGCTCTGGGCTTCGTCTCCTCTGCCTGGGTCCCTGCCCACCTTGTGAATCCTACCCTCAACCCCATGATCTCTCCCATCGGTAGCCTCCTCCCAGGCAGGCAGCGTGGGGAATATGTTGTTGAAGGCAGCCTCAGTTAGATCTGCTGCTTTTCTTCTCTCTGGAACATCGACCCTCAGGTTTTCTGGCACAATCCCCCTTTGGTAAACTCACGCTACATTTTTCCCTATTTTCCATTTCTCTGCTTCTTCCAAAATCTCCTTCCAAAGCCTTTGCAGTGTTGGACATCACAGTTGTGTTGTATTCCAGTTACGATTTCTGTTTCACTGTGTTCCTCTCCTCAGTATCCTGTTTCGTGTCCTGCCCGAGTAATTCAGGTTCCTTTACTTTGTTGCCCAAGCTGCTTTCATTACTGCATCAACATTTTAGCTGCTTCTCATTGATCACATCCCGTTCCTTACTCAACTTGGTCAGTAGTTGCACTCTCGTCTGTATTTGTCTCCCTCCTCCTTTCTGCCTGCCCTCTGATTTTCTTTATTTATTTATTTTCGGCCACAGCTGTATTTTATCTCTTCCTGGTAGCAACCGTGGAGGCAGAGATATGTTAGCATGGTGTCCCCTTGTTTCTCAGCTGAAAACTTCTTATCACAGGAGCAGCCTTGATCCCAGAAGACTATTTCCTTGCATGTTCAAATTGAATCCATCTGTCAAGAAGAACCCTCTTCCCACGAGTGCTTCCTTTGAGCTGACCTTTGTCATAGCACCCTCAAAACCTCAGTTGATCTCTTTATTATTGTTTCATGCTTTCGTTCCCCCTTGTACGGGGAGGAAGACTTGGGATGTGTGTCCTTGACCCCCTTCACCAGGCTGGCAACCTTGGTTCTCCCAACATGAGGGACAAGGGGTGGTGGATTCCTCTCTGCTTCCATCATGGCTGGTTTTGGTCTTCAGCCCTCTTCTGTTTCCTTGACTGTGCCAGGAGAGCCTGGGAGACGGGGGTGTTGATGTTCGGGGTTGTGAGGCATGGGATGAAAGCAAGTCTCCTGCCCACACCATCGCTGGTGCTTGTTTCTACTCAAGTTTTGCAGTCTCACACCTGAGTCCTTCCAGCACGTGGGTTCAACCAGCATACTTGCGACCTATCTCCTCCCAGGATATGCTTGTTGGACCTCCATCGGGTCATGGAGGTTGCTGGTGCTGTAGCACATCTTGGAGATATTTGCTGAAGAGCCCTGGACATGGCGGTGGAGAGGCAGAAGCAGAAATCAGAATTAAAAAGAACAGTCTCTGCCCCAGAGCGCTTCCAGCCAAAGGGAGGAGGCACCGGCCGCTGAAGCGTGGTGCAGCACGAGGAAGCAATTAGAGGTTCTCGGGCAGCGTGATCGTCTGTACTCACAGCACATCGCAGCCTCCCTGACCTCGACTTTTAAGTGAGGTGTATGAAAAACGAACCAAAGGTGGGCCACTAATTGAATCCTTGCCTGGTCCTCTGCCTGCCCCCGAGCACAAAATCAGAGCGGGCGTTGCAAGGGCTCGTCAGGAGCTTTCCTCTAATGAAGAGAGCTGGGGGAGTGGGAGGATGTGCTGACACCTCGCCTCGTTTATTATCTTCTGAAGCTTGCAAACAAGAGGGATGAGAACAGCGGCGTGGAGAGCTGTTGGCGTTTCTGGAGTAGCGTTACACGTCTAATTTATAGTGTTAATATAGATCAAGAAGTTTTGGGTCCGTGGAACAACTGCTGGGAGGACTGACCTTTCCCAAACTTGAGTTGTTTTCTGTGGTTCTTTTGGAATCATCTGGAGTTAATCAGTCTGGTAACTTTTAAAAATCAGTATTGCCTAAAAATATATACAATCACTTTTGTTTTCAGTGGAGCAGCACTTGCTGTAAGTAGAGGGTTGGGCTTTTTGAAAATAAGGTTCACTGTTCCAGCTCCACTGTGCACCAGCCTTGCTTTTAAATTTATAACCCTCCAAAATGAAAAGTAAATTGATTGTGTTATTCCCAGCCCTTTTATAAAAGTTAACATTACAAAAACAGATGTGAAATGTGGCCTCATAGATTACAGTCTGGGCTTGGGGTTTTTTGGTTGGTTTGTTGGATTCTTTTTTTTCTTCTTTCTCTGTGCTGTGTCCCCGAGGAGCAGAAATCTGCCTCTTTCCAGCAGGAGGAAGATTGTTCTGTGTCTAAATTGCCTCCTGCTTGCCTTCTGCAGGATGCTGCAGGACACAGAGCTCAGAGGAACGATAATGCCTTTACAAAAACACGCAACTTAGCGGGGAATTTTTAATTATGAATGTGCACGAGAGTTCAGATTGCCTGGGAATTTGGTAATGCTCTAGCAAGCCTCGCACCTCTAGGACATCCATTCAAATATGGCCCAGGGAGACAGTGATTAAAAGGCACTGTCAACTGGATTATTGGTCTCTAGCTTCCTCTTAGGAAGCAGGTGAGCATGTTCTCACCCCCCTGGGCACCCACCACCCCGGTCCTGGCTGTAGCGTGATCTCCCGGTCTGGAAAAGCAGGGTCTGGGCAAAGCCCCGTGCTCTCTCCAGGTCAGCGGGGGCTGAAGCTGTTGGATGCCGTGTTGGGGCAAGGCTTTGCTGTATCGGAGCACTCTCTGGGCCACCGGAATCTTGAGGGGATGAGCGAGTGGTCGCATGAGGGACAAGGACAGTGACTGGAAGCGCTGGTGGCAAGTAAGCTTCTGCAGCAGCGTGGTGGTGAGCGTGGCAGGGTATCTGTGCTCCTCAGCCCTGCCCTGGGGTGCAGGGGGGAGGCGGGGCAGTTCTTCAGGCTTCGTTATATTTTTTTCTGTGCTCTGGTATGTTTAAAAAAAACCCAGAAAAGAAGTTACTGCCCTGTGAGAACTGCTAGAAGGGCTCAGTCACTCCCATAAACCTCACACGTATGAGTTATTGTCTTCTATTAGTCACTTAAAAGGCTAGGTTGCTTAATTATTTTGATCACAGTAATCACTTATTTACAAGGTGAGGAAAAGTGCCAAGCACTTCCAAGCTGGGCAGCGCGATAGGGCTGAGGCAGAGGAGGCAGGGCTGCAGAAACCTTTCCTTCCCACAAATGTAAATGCTTTTGCTTTTCTTGGTTGCGTCAGTGACGGTGCCCAGGCCGTGCACGCCCCGGGCTGTTCTCTGCCGCTCACCCAGCGGTGGTGGTGAAGGGAACGGGGATGCTCGGAGCCCGGGGTGGTGGGACCTGCAGGAGTGGGTTTGGAGGGTTCTTCATGGAGTGAGGAATGGAAAAGCAGGCTGTGGCTGGGTGGGAGGGTGGAACAGGGAGTGGGGACCCAGGGGCAGAAGCAGGGAAGCATAAAAGGAAAATCGTGTGAGACCTGCAGGGCCAGAAGAGCCCCTTGCACCACCCTGCTCCACTTCCCCCCATCCAGGTAAACCACCCGTCTGCAAACACACTGCCTCGTGCTCCTGTGGTGCACGAGTTGTGGCTCCCTTTTAAGGTCCCTCCAAGAGAAGATGCTCTGATCCGCAGCTGGCGGTACTCACCCAGGAAAAAGGTTGAGATGATTTATTTTTTTTTTTGGGAGGAGGGCAGAGGAATCAGGGGTCTGGTAGAAATTAAATCTGTCCCCCTGGCACCTCCTGTTTGCCACCTGAAGAAGGTGTGTGTTTTTCTCCTAAAAGCTTGTCTGTCTTCCTCCCAGTCCTACCAGCCCAATAATAAGTTATTACCTCCCCTTCCAAGCGTCGCCTTCCAGCTTGCACTCTGTGTCTCCCACATGTTTCTGCTTAGGAATTTGCCGTGCCTCCCCTGCTTCCCAGCGAAGGACACGCCACTCTGAGCCTACCTCCATAAAAGCCCCTAATTCCATTAAAGGCCATTACAAGCTCCTCTCCCGCAGTTCCCGGAGGAGCGCAGGGCAGCGGGTATCAGACACCGCAAGAAAACAAATGGCCACTTTGAACAAATCCCAGGGCCGCTTGCCAGGCGGGGATTCCCAGCGAGTTACAAACCGCCCTCGCGTCCTCCTAATAAAGAGGTAAAATGGAAGCAGGGAAAATATGCATTTTATAATCACCCAGATTTAGTCCTTCAAAGAACTTATTACAACCTTTTATTTTCATGCGTGGAAAATGTAATCTTATCTAGTACGCCGGCTGGCCCAGCTCAACTCACCGACTCGGTTTTACAGCAGAAAGCTGTCGCACCCAACCTTCGGGGGCACGCTGGGCCTGGCTGTTAAAGTGGCTGGAATGCATTAAAGCGATTGAAACGTGCATTAAAACATGGCGCTAGGAGAGGAGGGTATCCGTGCAATTAGCAATCTGATGCTTTCAGCAGCTGCTTGCGACGTCGATCGGCAACGGGGGCCGCTGAGATTTGACGGAGGAAGGAAACAAACACCCCAGCCACGCTGCTGCGGCAAAAAAAAAACCCCGCACTTTCAAAGTGGGTTAGCAGGCAGCTAGCGAGGTGCACGTGGGATTTTAGCAGGGATCAGATGCGAGGGGTTGTAGGAGATAAATGCCTTGAACCTTGAATTTTAATTTATGCCGCTTGCAAGCAGCAGAAGCTGCTGGCGCTGAGGTGGTTTGTGTCCCCTCTGCTACGCTGGGGAGCGGTGCCAGTGACATTCGGAGTTCAGCGAGCAAAATCCTATTAAGATAACGTCACGGCCTTTCTGTTTTACTGTTTGCAAGCCAGCCATAACATCATTAAATTACACAACAGGGAGGTGCCTGCTGCCAAGGAGCTCTGCTCGAGATAAGATGTGGGTTGAGCCGCTGCCAAAATTTGAGTTGATATGACAAGAAATTTGGAGCTGGTTCAAGGCTTGATTCGCGCAAGGCAGGGCAGCGTGCAGGTAAACACTGTGCAGGATCGGTCCCTGGGGCCGCTCTGCGGCTCTGATCGGGGGCACGGCGCGGGTTGTGCGGGTAGGGCAGTATGTGGCACTGCCGGCTGGCACCGTGCAACGCCTGCGCGGGGCAGGGCTCAACTGGGGCTGAAGGCATTCCTAGTAGCCAAATTTACACCCGTTCTTGCATTCAGTGCCGACAAGCGGAAGACAAAATCTGGCAGGATCTGTGGGTGAAGCTCAGGCAGGTGACAGAGCCCTGGGACAGGCTGCCCAGAGAGGTTGTGGAGTCTCCTTCTCTGGAGACATTCAAAACCCGACTGGACGTGTTCCTGAGTGATGTGCTCTAGGTGGCCCTGCTTTGGCGGGGGGGGGGTTGGACTAGATGATCTTTTGAGGTTCCTTCCAACCCTTGTGATTCTGTGATTCTGTGAGGTGTTTGCCCATCCTCACCGTCTCTGCCACCGCCACCCCTCCCCAGCCCTTTCGGGGGAGTTGGAGGCAGCCCACGGGCTAAAGGAAGTGACTGTGGAGGCTCGCGCTAGCACTTGAAACCCCTGGAAGGTGAAGGCAGGTGGGATGGTTGGTTATCTGTAGCTGAGAGGCGGCGGGTGAGATCCAGCAGAGTTTGCAAGGTGAGTGGAGTGGAGTTGCCCCCCAGGAGGAGAGGTGTCACTCGCAGGGGTGTAAGGGCTGCGTTATCTGATGGGCAGAACCGGAACCGGGAACACCAGGGGCACTGAGGTGCTCAGGGAAGTTGGTTTTGTGATGCCAGGGCTGGACCAGCAGGAAAAGGAGTGAGGAGAAATAGCCACAGTGTCAAACTGAACCCAGCCTCTCCGTGACAGCAGTGACACCCTGCCTTGCTGGTCCCCCTGCATCACCCACCATGTCCCTGCCGCGCTCGCTAACACAGGCTTTGTGCCTCTTTTGCCGCTGCAGGTACGGAGGTTTGGTCCTGGGCTCTCCTGGACCTCGGGTTGCTCTGTGCTGTCCTGCTTGTGGGTAGTCTGGCCTTCAGGCTCCCAATTTCAGATCCCCAGGGAACAACTCATCCAGCACAATCCTTGCCTTGCCATTGCTCAGCGAAACTCCTGTCATCAGCATTAACAACCTTTTTCTCCTCCAGCATCTTCCAGGCAGTGGGGATGATGCACACCCAGGGCTCTGGGGGCTCAGCCCGGCGTGTGGAGACATTTAGGTGGTTCTGTAGGAGTGCCTGGGCTGTATGCGCAGGGACCCCCGTGCCACCCCATCCTCCCAGACGGGACACCAGGAAGAAATTACTTAAAACAAAAATTGTGCCTTAAAAGCTGCTTTCTAAGCATTTTCCATTAGAGGATCTTTGTTTCCATCAGAGGCTGCACAGAGACACGAAGCCTACCCTGCTCTGGGATTGTGCCTGGCGCTCCAGTTCTGCTATTACTGCTTTCCCTCGCGGCCGCGTTCCGGCATTGCTGACTTTGGGGGTCCCAGATGTATCTCGTCCGTGTTGCAGCAGCTCAAGCAGAGAGCGGCTCAGAGTTCCTGTTATCGGGATGTTCTCTGCGAAGGGATGGGGCGACGTGCGCAGGCACATCTGGCAGTGACCTCCCATCCCAGCAGTGCATGTCTTCCCTGCGAAGGACTTTAGGTCAGCACGGTCCCACGAGGGGTGCAGCGTTCGTGCCTCTCCAGTGCCTCATCTCCTAGCCTGCCCGCGTCCTTGTAATTACAGAGCGGTGTGTGTGCAGGGGAGATGAGATACCGTGCCGTGTCAGGCAAGTCCGTGACCTCCCTGCGATTCTCCGGTTTCCATAACAGCAGGATATTTGGTTTGTTGCCATAGAAAACCTCCCCGTGCAGGTTTGCAGGGTCCCGAGTTGGCACTGCAACCGTTGCCTTCCAGTGAGCCTGAAAGGAGCCGCGTGTCCCCGAGAACAAATCAGATGGTGTTTCCTGCCACCTCCTTGGGAAAAAAAAAAAGTGTTAGATTGACAGTTTTGGAAAGCGAAGTTTTCCATCTATCAACAGAGCAGACAGCGTGTGGCACAGTCACAGGAGCCCCTGCCTCCCCCCCGCCTCACAGCGGCTGCCCTCCTGGCTGCATCGCCCGGCTGCGGCGGGCAGGAGGAGGGTCCTTGTCCCCGAGGCCACTGCAAATCGTGTTCGTCTAGGGTGAGCGGTGGTGGTGCCTTCAGCGTCAGACCAGGATCCCACCTCCCAGCTGCTGCGGGACACCGGCCCGTGCCTCCCTTCCCCGGGGAGGCCGGGGCTCCACTGCTGCCACAGGTTGCTGCGAGTGCCGAGCGGTGGCAGCTGGTGGCCGGTGTCCCCTGCGGCTGCTGTTTCCGTGGCTGAGCCATCCGCTCGCCCTCTCAGCTGGCTGCTGTCACCGTAAGGTATACAGGGCCGGAGGGCAGCAGCACTCTGGGCATGGGCAACAGAGTTGTCGGGGATGTGTGGGCCTTTCAGGAGGCTTTCATCCTCCCCCGAGAGCCTCCGTCACGGGGAAAGGCAGTCTCACCCAAGAGAGACAGGAGAGGGGCTCCTTGAGCGGGGGTGCCCTTAATCGGGGCACGCTGTCTCTGCTGCTGTCCCCCCAGCATCCTGCACCCCAGGTCGTGCTGAGGCTCTGGGCCGGTGAGAGGGGATGGGGATCTTCCCGGATGGTTTCCTGGGGGAGAAGCTGACCCTTGCAGAGGCAACTGGGTGCTGCAGCAGGAGCAGAGTGCCGAGAGCTGTTGTGAAGCCAGCCTGCATCAGGCCGTGAGACCATCCCTTTCCCAAGAGTATTTCCCAGCCCTTTTCCAAGGGTATTTCCCATGTCTGCATGCGAGACCGCTCCCCTCCTTTGCCAGCAGCTGGAAGGCGTCAGCCTGGACTGTGCTTCCAGGGTGGCAGTTCTTGTTTTTATATAACACAGATGTGTATTTTCAGTTCTTTTGAATATCAAAGGTGCTTAGGTGAGCCCTTCCACCTGAGGAGGGAGGTCCTGCAGGTGGGCCGGCTGCGTCAGAGGCTGGTAAAGGCTGGGGGGGCACACAGCATGGGTCCTGCTTGTCCCCCACCATGCTGGAGGACAGGCGACGGAGGCGACGTGGCCGCAGAGACGACTGCTTGCTGCCGCTCCCTGGCGTGCATTCACTGTGTGCTTGTCCTAGGTGACACCGGATCTGGAGGGCCAGGAAGGGGAGCTGCTCGTGAAGGGACCCTCCGTCTTCCATGAGTACTGGAACAGACCCAGAGAAACAGCAGATGCCTTCACGCTCGACGGCTGGTTCAAAACAGGTACCGTGATGGCTTCCCCGCGGCGTCTGGCGGAGAGCAGCAGGGGGACTGGGGGAAGCAGATCCAGATCAGCTCACGGGGTTCCCCAGCTGCTGGGGGTGGGTTGGTGATGGGGGGGTCACAGCTTGGCAGGGGTTGCAGGCTGAACATGCTTCCAAACGCCAGGCTCAGCAAGGGCCTTTGCTGGCGTTGGCCGTAATTAGTCAGCCACGTAATTGGGTGTGTGGCGATGAGAGAGCAGCCATGCCAAGAGGGACTTGGGGTTCTTGGTTGACAGCAAGTTGACCATGAGCCAGCAGTGTGCCCAGGCTGCCAGGAAGGGCAACCGTGTCCTGGGGGCATCAAGCACGGCATTGCCAGCCGGGC
>VWZZ01002921.1:192240-212349 GCA_013399095.1 Psophia crepitans
GAGTTCAAGCAGCGTCTGGCCAACGCTCTCAGTCATCTGCTGTGATGGGGCTGGGCCTGTGTGGGGCCAGGGGTTGGGCTGGGGGGCCTGGGGGGGCCCTGACAACTCGGGAGATTCTGTGATTAAACGTAATACACTGCTGCATAATGTTTCCTGGGGACTTAAACTTTGCAAAGGGTGGGATTCAGCTTAACTTACACCGGGACCATGTCAGTGGAAAACCCCCACTAAGCTCCGAGGCGCTCCCGCTGCCAGCACGGTGTCTGCGGGGGGCTTGCTCTCCCGGTCATGGCTGGGTGTTTCAAGATGAGGCGGGTCGGGTTGAAGCCATGCCCACGGGCAGCGTGGCCGCGGGGGTGGGCTGGGGTTGTGGGCTTGGCCAGCAGTGTCACGAGGGAGCTTTTCATGGAGCCGTCGTTCGTCAGTCAGAAAGTACTAATTGACGGAAAGCTGAACTTTTTGGGGAAAAATCACAGCCGGTGTCTTCAGTGTGGGAGCAGCTCAGGAAGGGGTTTGGAAATTGCTGGAACGGTTTTTGAAAGTGAAAAGGCTGAGTCTTCCAAATGAAGAGACCTTTTAGTTTGAAACCATTTTTACATGCTATGTTGTGAAGGAAATGTTTGGGGGTGTTTTTTCTGGCTCTTCTCAGGATTTGCCTTTCAGTTAAGAGAAATGTTTCTGAAACATTAAATGTTTCCAGGGATCAAACACCTCTGGTACTTCTTTCAAATCAAACTTCACCAGAATATAATACCATAATTAATAATACTATTAATACTACTACTAATAATAATAATAATACCTATTGCAGATGGGTCCTGTGTGTGCCTTGGTAGGTTTTGTCAAGTATTTACAAACAGAAGAAAGATCCCGTTACCCTGCGCTAGCAGCGGGCGCTGTCAGGGCTGTCCCTACCTGGAGCTGCTGTGGCTGGGACAGCAAGTCCTTGGAGGAGAACTCTTACGGCTAATCCTGCCCATCGTGTGGGATAACAAATTCAGGAGGGTACCAGGCTGCAGAACTTTCCCAAACGGAATAGATGTGACAGGCCATGAATAAGTGATGCGCTTCAAATTACAGCTCCCGCTCTGCGTGTGGCGTGGCGAGCGGTCGGAGACCTCCTCGGTCAGAGGTTCCGGTCCCCCGGCGCCGTTCTGCAGTTTAGATTAAATACTGATCCCCCGGGCTGCGGGAAGGGTTGGCAGGCTGTGGCCCCTGCTGCCGGCTGGTAGCTCGGCGTGCCCACCTTCCTGCCGCCGGCCGGGAGCCGTTTGGGCCGCGGGGTGGATACAGGCGGCGTGGCTGTCTGCCTGCGCCGAGCCCGACGCCGATGAATCGTGCCAGCGCAGCAGGGGAAGACAGCTCGTTTCTGCCTAACCGTAACCTAAACGCGGCTCTGACTTTCCCATTCCCCTTTTACTGCGTGTTAGCAGTGCCATCGACTCAGGAGTCGGGCTGGATTTCTGATGCCTTCTGTGTAATCTTATTTATTTACAGTTCTTGAAGAAGCTGTGATTTATTATTATTGTTATCCTGAAGAAGACGTGGAGCTGCCCTGCTGGCAGTGTCACCGCGGGTCCCCATCCCGGGCGGGTACCAGGGGCTGGGATTGGGCATCATCAGGTGATGCCGGCTGCGGAGCAATCAGCTTTAAAAATTTTTTTAGTCAACACTCCTGATGAATATTTCAGATGCAAAGGAATAGCATGCATTAATTATTGCAAAGAGATGTCTTTAGGAGAAAATGATTTTGAAATTCAGTTTAATTTCATTGTAATGCGCTGCAAACAGGAAGGGAGTATGTGTGTTTAATTGGCTCTCGGGGGTAAGGCCGGGAAGATGGCATGCCTTTGTCACAGGCCATTAGTGATACAGACTGCATAATGAGAGAGTACAATCAGCTCACAGCTGCCGGCTCCTACGGGGAGAGAATGATATTAAATAGAAATCAGTATAAATTAAACTTAACCCTTTCACTAGCTGAGTAAAGCCTCAGAGCTAGAAAGAAAGGGGGGAGTGGAGACAGGCATGGGGGGTTTAGGCTGGGTCGGGGGGGGCCTGGCCAGCCCTCCCAGCAGCAGACCCCCAGCCAGGCTGCCTCTCCAACATCCCCGCAGCTACCTAGGGAGGACAGCAAGCTTTTCACTCTCTCCCCTGTCCCGTTCCCTCACTCTTTGCCTTTCTTTCCTTTCATTCCTCTCCTGACCGCTTGCTCCGTCTCTCACAGATGTCGGGTCGATGGGGATATTTTTTTTTCCAAGCTTCATTTAGCCGGCAGTGCCGTCACCCCTTGCTCACCCTGCCTGCCCCTGCCACGGTGACAGCCTTTGGAGATGGCACACCTCCCTGTGGTGGTAAAAAAACACTTAAGCGAACCAAGGAGGTTGTGCCCCATCATAGCAACTGGGATCTAGAGGGTGAATTAGCCCCATTAAGCAGCGGTGGGTAATTTTGGAGCGGAGACCATACTGTCAGAATCCAAAAGAGGCAGAGCCTGGCAGCTGCTGGGCTATAATCTGCTATTTCTGCCGTTTGCAGGTCATATAGGTCAGCGTTTTAAAGGTGGGGCTGCGTACGTGCGCACGCTGCTCCCGAAACCCAGGCGATGGTATTTCCGACTCTGAGCTAGCGTTCCTCTTGCTGCCGTGTGGGTCCCCACCGAGTGACCTGCAGGTCACCTAAAGCGATGGCGGTGTGATTCCAGGTTCCCCACGTGCCCCAAGGACACAGGGAATGTGCACTCAGCTGCGGCAGGGACGAGGTTTGGAGAGGGTGAACTTCGAGGCAGTGCGGATAACTCCTCAGCTGTCATTATTAATGGCAATCCGAAAAACCAGCGGGTCAGCAAATGAAGAATAATTAACTCAAGGGGAACCCCAGCGTGTGGCTCATGCTGCTCCTCGTCGGGAGTCCATCCCTGGAAGAGAACTGCGCGGGGGTGGCACCGCACGGAGACGGGGCACGCAGGGAGGGCTGTCCCTTGCTCCGCACTTGCCGTACCATTAACCAAAGGTGGTGCGGTGTCTCCGGACGCGGGCTCTGCGCCTACCCTCCCCACGCATTGCCGCCGTCTCACGTCCCCCTGGCTTTGCTAAGTGTAATCGCTTTGGGGCTCTACCTGGGTGTCCATCCTCAGAGTTAGGCACATCAGAGCTCATTCCCTCCTTTTGCTTGGTGAGTGGAGTTAACCTGGAAGCACTGCAGGGGCTCGCGTGCTCTGAGCGCCCGTTCCCATCCATACCTGCCCCCAGGGGAGGGATGATGCTCAAACCTTGCGAGGTGCCTGCTGACATGTTCCATCGGTTCCTTTTCTGGGCTGCTTCCTGCAATGCAAGGCTCACAAAGGAATCTTTGGGTTTGCAGGCTTTTCTGGCTGTAGGTGATTTATTTCCCTGGTAGCTTCCTCAGGCCAGTTCTCTCTTTCTGGTTGCTGTTCCTGTAAATTGAGTTATCATGGGTTTTTATCAGAAAGTATGAGAACAAAAAAAAAAGCAGCCAGCGCTTACATGACAGCAATCATTTTCCTTTCCAACAGACAGCTCCTTTATTAAAATCCCCTTTTCTCCCATGAAACCGTCCTCCCCAAAGAAACAACCTCATGTTGAGCATTGGGGATGGTCGTTCCCCTCTGTGATCAGAGGGAAAAAAAATAGCGATGCAGACCGTGGCCACCAGATTCACCCCTCAGCATGTTCCTGCAGCTCCCTGCTCCGTTTCTGGGGAAGTCTTGGAGAGACCAGGCACTTAGCGCAACAACTGCAAACCTGGGTTTCCCCCCCCCACCCCCTGCCCCAGGACGAGAGGGAAACGCCACGGGTGCGCTGCGCAGGAGAGCTGTGCAGGCATCCCTCTGCAAACGTGCCTGGTTTGTGCCTCCAGCCAGAGAAGGAACAAGGACGTGTGTGTGTGCCATGGGGAAAAAAAGAACCCAGGCAAAAATACATGATGCTGCAGTGACTTTTTGATGAGATTCAAGATCGTGGCTCTTTTGAGAAGCATCTGAACCCATGGTGTTGTGTAGGTGATTTACTGTTGCTCCCGTCCTCTTTATTCCCTCCGATCTGCACCGTTGTCTGCCTGTCTCTCCATCTCTCATTTCCATCTGAGTGAATTTGATTATTTTTATTGTATTAACGCTGTTGACAGAACTGCTTAGATCAAAGTCCCCTCCAGCCATTTCCAGGGAGACTGCTGGGTATCCACCTGCTGTCATACATCCAAGCGGCTCCGAGCCCTCGGAGACCCAGACAAACCCAAAGCAAAAGTGCCTACGGCCGTCTGTCTCCTGTCGCTGCGATACCTTCCCAGCTGTCCCGCGCGCCGCGAGGTGAGCCGCAATCTCTGAGCACGCTCGCATGCCGCTGAGCAGGAAGAAAGAAATAAGGAAGGGAGAAATCTTTTTATGATGAGGGTGTTGAAACGCCGGAACAGGTTGTAGACCTCTCTGGAAACATTCAAGGTCAGGCTGGATGGGGCTCTGAGCAACCTGATCTAGTTGAAGATGTCCCTGTCCATGGAGGGGGTTTGGGCTAGCTGACCTTTAAAGGTTCCTTCCAACCCAAACCCGTCTGTGATTCTGTGAGCAATCGCCAAGCAAACCCCAGGAACTGGAGGAAAGCAGCAGACAAACACCAGCTCCTCTGGTCATCCCGCTCCCTGGCCTCTATTCACCCGTCCCAGCCTTGCGATGCTCGTGTCGCTCAGGCTCTGGCACTGTCACATTCTGTTATCTCTACCCGGGAGGCAGCGATCGTCAGGCAGCGAGCGGCTGTGGAGGCGTGAGCAAGGGGCCAGAGGGTTTGGGAGCGTGACGGAGCTGCAGGATGCGGTGCCCAGGCGCTGCCCGTTTTCCTGCCTGCACGGGGCCGGGCAGGGTGCTTTCTCTGGAGGAATCTGGCAGTACAGTGGTGTGCACAGGGGGAGTGATAGGATCAGAAAGCAGACTTCTCCCCGAGGGAAGGCCGGCTTCCATTCACATTTGCCCATACATCCAGAAAATTAGAATCTGGTGTATTCGGGGAGATTTATTTTCAATTACAGGTTAAGGCTGAGACATGAAATAGCACCGGGTTTGAAAGTAGTGCATAAATCCTGCAACAAATCCATGTATCTCAGCTCCATATAATAAGATTTTATTGATTGCTATATTGTATCTGTCAGAATAAAACTCTCTTAATGCATGCATCAGGATGGAGGAGATAGAAAGCTTGTTGGTAGTAGAATCTGATTCAAGAATCAATGCACTTTGATTAATATGTCGTTAAGAAAGTAAGAGTTATTTAACTTGTTTGATGCACATTCAAAATGATGACTCGTATCTTTTAAGTTTCTTTCTTTAAGCTGCATTTACAAAAACAACCTTGTAGCTGTTTTTCACATTGCAGAGTCCTGGTTTATCAGTGAATTTTTGCTAGATCTGTTTAGACAGGTCACAACCCCCCCAGACTCCCATTAACAATAATTCCTATGGCCCAAAAGACTTCCCATGTGCCGTTGTTGAAGGCTTTAGAAAAGGAGAATGGGGTGGACCAGGTTTCTCTATTCCTTCTGGATGTTCTGCAGTAAAAGAGGGAGCTCTGGTGTGGGGGTGGGGGAAGAAAAGGGCAAAGTTAATCCAGAATGAGACATCATCAGGAGAAATGAGAAGCGCCCACCAGTTCTGGCAGGCTTTCAGAGGCTGCCAAGCCTGGGCAGTCGGCAGCGTGCTGTGCATCTGTCTGCGCTTGCTGAACGTGCCACTCTATCCGCACAGGCCTTTCCACTGGCATCTGCAAACCTGGGCACCGAGGACAAGCCTTGGCGTAGCCGGGAGCGTCCTACTCGGCACCGCAGTTCCCAGGTTGTTCTGTAGATGGGACCTGCCCTTGCAGCAGCCGTGACTCCCCAGTCGAGGGAAGAAGCCCAGAGACTCTCTTGGGCTGGTTTCAGCACTTCCTCATGTCCATCTGTCCTCTTCAGACTGAGCTCTCCACTCCATCGCTGCGTAGCTCTGCTGGCACCCGCGACAGACCCTTGCCGTTCCCAGCCCTAGCTCTTTGCACATTCCCACCCCACCGCTTCTGCTGCAAAAAGCAAAGCCTCCCGCAGTTTCCCACTGCAGAGAAATCTGGTCTTTGGAGGAGACGCCTCGGGCAGGTCATCCTTGGCCAGACACAACCCATTCCTCCTCCCGGGCTGCTCTCTGAGGAGAAGGGGCAGGAGAAGAAGCAAATGCCATACAGCCCATCCCTCCGGCACAGGCTTTTTCCCTGGCACTTGCCTGTCCCCAGAGACAAGCAGGTGTTTCCCTGCCAGGGGAATTGCTTACATCCGTGGGTGTAGCACTAACACCTGAAACAGAAAATACTTTAGCCTGATCAAGGCAGATTATAAATAGAAATGCATCTAATTAGCATCCTAATCTGCAGGTTTTCTGTTTGTTTGCAGTGTCTTTCCTAGTCACAAATCCAGTTAATGCAAATTCTATTTTTAAAGAAATGATTCCTTAATTATAATGTGTTGCAGATGATGCGATTTACCGGTTGGGTGAGCCCACCGGATGAAGCATTGGCTCCCTCCAAGGCTGGGCTGGAGGAGCTTCTTTTTGAGTCTGTTCTAGCTTTAGCTCGTGAGTTCCTTTGCTAGCGGCTTAGTACTTGGACCCACGTTCCCACAAACAAAAGGGCATGAAGGGACACCCCAAAAAATGCCTAGTGTGCCCCAAACGCAGCTCCATGTGCTGCTTTAGGAAGGATATACTACTGGATCTTCATGGGACAGGAGCAGGGCTGCAGCCTCTCCGGCGAAGCCAGACCATGCTTCTGGGCTCACGTTTCCGCCCAGCGCTCATTTAAGAGGTGTTTCTAGAAGTAAAGACATAAAGATGGCGTGGCACATCAGCCGTGCGTAAAGATTCCTTAATCATCTCAAAATACACACACACACTTTACTGACACTGCCGAGAGAATTCACTTTTCTTCTTCCTGCCCCAGTATTTATTCTTTGTCCTTGAGGAGATGATGTTGCCAGGTTTGCCCGATGGCTGGAAGTTCTTTGTGTCATCAGGGCACCGCGAAATGAAACCCTGTGTTTCCTTGGCTGCTCGCGAGACTGATGTTTTCAGCAGTTCAGAGAGTGACTTGGGATTTTTGTAGCTGTAAATGAGAGCAGCTTTTGGCACAGAATTTGTTTACTCCCTACAAAGCGCTGCTCTAGTTGTATCAGACATCTTGGATGCCAACCCTTTACTTGTTTGAGAACCTCAGAGCCGTGGAGCAATTGCACCCCAGCTGAAAGTCGGTGGTAACAGCACGCACCGGCATCTCCAAAATCCAGGCTGTTCCCTCTCGGTCTCTATTTGCTTTTACCTTCCGAGCCACGCTACGGCAGCGCTGCCTGAAGGGAAAGGGGCTCGTTCAGGCTCCGGCTGCTGGGAGCCACTCTTCCCCCCATCCCAGGGACGAACGCAAGGAGTCCCGTCCGCAGCTCCAGCTGGGTGCTGTTGTCGAGATGTCAGGCTGAGCTCTGCAAGCCTGTCAGAAGATCGAGCAGGAACTGCAAAGCAGTGGGTTAAGAGGGGAAGCACGGGACGGAGCTCAGGAGGTGGTAAAGAAATGAGCTGAACAGTGGTACTTGGCAGAGCCCCTTGGATCGTTGGCAAGGCTTTCTTTCAAGTGGCTACTTACTGCTGTATAAATAGCCTGTCTCCTCCAGTGCAAAATTGAAAACCCCATAGGGAAAGGTCAGTGTCAAATCAGCTGAGCGAGATCCCTGAGCAGTCGTGCAGAGGACAGGACCACGGTCCCATCACAGGCGCTGTCAAAGGGTGTATTGTCTTGAGTACGGCTGGAACAGGGCCCCAGGGGTTTTCACTGGATCCACACTCATGGTTCGGGCACCAAAACTAGCGTTTGGTGTGTCTTTACTGTCACTGATTGTCCTGTGACCACAAGGCTTTGGAAAGCCTCTTCAGCAGGAAGGAGAAACGCTGCAGGGAGTTGTCTACATCGGTGACTGAGGGGGTGGATTTACCATACCCTGGTGGAGAGCATCAGGGTAGGAAAGGTAACGGTGAAGACTGAATGTTGAAGTCATCACCCAAGCAGCAGTCAGCCTTGGAGAGGCCAGATTGGAACTCGCTGCTTCAAACGGGAGTGGGGGATTTACGTACAGACTGCTTGTGCTTTGCTTTTCAGCTCCTTGCCAAGCCTCTGCTGCCTGGCCTCATCCTGTTCAAGCTGCCGTGTCGAGCTCCTGGGATGGAGGTTTCACTCTGGCACCAGTCTGGCAGGAGTTCCCCTGCTGGTCTGCTCGCTCAGAGCTTTTCTGGGAGCTTCACCTTGAAGAGGCTGGGGGCGAGCTGGGGGACAGAGCTGGAGCTGCTCGGCAGGGATGCTCAGGCAGCTGCACTGCGGGTTTTGCATTTGATGGTCCTGTGGGACCATTTCCCAGCTGCCGCACACGCTTGGTGCATCCTGGTGGGCTTCTTTGCGCGACATCTCAGACCAGCAGCTTCCCCTACAGCGGCGCACGGGTGGGAAAGGCTTCGCTGGCCGTGGGGATGCCTGTTCCTCGAGCTTGGGTGGTGATGAGGGCTATCTTCAGTCCTGACACCTGCCTGTTACCGGAGCTGCCCAGCTCCAAGAGGAAATCTGTTGAGACTAGACCTTCCTTCCACCTTTGCTCATCTATCATTTTCTCTGCCTTATTTTGTGTCCTCAGCTTTCCCTTCCTCCTCGTTCGCCGGGTTTCCCGTTGCTTGAGGCACTCTGCTGGTGCCCACACAATCTGTTCGGCTTGCTGAACAGTTTTCAGCGTTTGATTTACATAACCCAGCACGGCCGTAAGTGGAACACGGAGCAGGGTCGGGGAATTGCACAAACTGATTACGGCTCGTAGGACGAGCTGGGGAGCCGGTGGCCCAATTTCCTTCCTTCCTCAGCACGGGAAAGCGAGGGATCACTTGTAAGAGGCGGGACCCGAGACCAGGCGCCGCTGAGTGGCGAGGTGGTTGTTGGGTGTTTTGTTGGGTTGGTAATTGGGCTTGAAGAAGAGCTGAACGTCTCTGGCTTCGAGAGGCTCTGGCACGCACGCTGTGCGCTGGGACAGAGGGCAGCCGTGGATGTGATCGCTCCAGGCTCTGTACTTTGAACGAGAGTCATCCCTCCGGGTTTCGCTTCAGACAATTGAGAACGTGTTTACTTACGACTAATGGTATTACGCTGTAAGCAGAAGTATAGGCTTCTGTATATTTAAGCAAACAATTTAAGGCAGATATCTTTCCCCATATCCCACCGCTGCGTCTCTTAGTCAACAACCTCCCATTGTTATCTCTGCTGTATTTAATAATTCGTCTCGCCAGAGACTGGGACAGGTCACGGCATGGAAGAGAAGAGGTAGTGCTCTCTTTAGCGAAGGTGTAATTGATCCCTCAGCTGTTCTGCAGAGGGCAGAAGCCAGAGCAGAGGGCTTTAGTCTAATGTTTGTATTATTACAATTATTATTGTTAGCCGTGCACGCATGGTTGCCACGCTCTTCGGCGTTTCGCTGGCTGAGTGGCAGCCACCACACCTTGGAGCATTTACTTATTTATTACTGTTTGAGTTTTCTTTTTCATCTTGTTGTCTGCAGGGATTTCTATAAATATTTAAATGCTAATGTGAAAAAAAAATATTTCATATTTTACTTACCCATTTTCTTTTCTGGCTTGTCCTCTGGGCAAACCCGTCTGCAGTAATTCTGGCTGTAAGCAGCGGGGGAGCTCCCTCTGCCCAGCCTACTTGTGTCATATCAGTCACCCATGAGTTCCTGCCAATGATGAGTGAACCTACAAAGTCTTGGCTGCCTGGCTTGCAGAAACATTCAAAAGTTCAGCTGGTTTAGCTGCTGTTTTGCATTAGAGGAGCGTGGCGGCCTTGGAGCAGGGCGTGCGGTGGCCCTGGCCTGGGGAGGCTTCATCTGCTGCTTGTCCTTCAGGTCTGGGATGCGCCGAAGGGTTGAAGAGGCTCCTGGCCATGCTGAGCTGCACGTGCAGAGCGTACCCAGAAATGAGGCACAGCACCTCTGCCAAAGGCAGGCAGGAGCCGGATGCTGCCAGGCTCCGTCGAGGTCTGATTTTCAGTTAATCCATTTGGTGCTGTCCTCTCCTGGCTGAAAGCTGGCGCCCAGGACTTTGTCTGCTGGTTTCTGTCATGTAAGGGGGGTCTGACACCAGCCCGAGCCAAGGCTGGATCAGGGACCATGTGCAGCAGTCCCTAAGGCCCTGAAACGATAGTGCGCCGGTGGGCCTTTGGATTTGCTAGCGTCCTGGCTTTGCTGGGATAGAATCACAGAAATAATTTTCTGCACAGAAAAGCTGCATTTCAGAGCAGGCTGCAGCACTGAATTCTGTGAATTCTGCACCCTCCCAGGGAAGGATTTCTGCCTCAGATCTCAGCTCCATGTCCCCTCTTTTAGTTTAAACCCATCCCCTTGGCCTGTCCCTCCCTGCCCTTGCCTTCTCTCCTGCGCTAGGCAGAGCACTTGGATTGAGCAAGCTCCCTCAGGAGAAAAGTCCTCTTGAGAGCAGGGGCAGGTCTGTGTGGTGGCACGAGCCCACTCAGAGCGCTTGGGTCGGGGTTGTAGGGCAGAGCGCGGCGGGGGGGTTTGCACCGAACAGGCTTCAGGATGGCGAAGGAAATACAACGTGAAGGCAGACTGTGAGGGCAGACCCGGGTGCAGCATCATCCTGGCGTCTCACCTTGCTGCCTGAGAGCTACGATAAACTCAGGGAACCTTCAGAAACTATGGCTGTGAGAGGCAAGTATCGCTGATTTATCATCCGAGACAAGGGGTAGCTGCACTCCTCATCTGTCCAGCAGCAAGTCCCCATCTCCCCCTGCCCCCTCACTGGAAGCAGAGTGGGGGAGAGCACAGCTCAGGATCACTGGGCTGCAATCAGACCTGTCTTATCTGCAGCTTTCTCCTCCCAGGTACTGGCGATGCTGCTGGCGTTCCCCGCATGGCTCCATCTCCCGCTCCACCGGCACAGCCACGCAGCGTGGGGAGGAGTGCCTTATTAGCACAGCTCTTTCTGAGATGCCCTTGAGTGATATTTTTTTTTTCCAGGTGTAAATGCCAGGGGAGGCTGTACCGGTGCTTCACATTCTTTCATCTCGGCAGGGTTTTGCCCTTTCTCCCAGCGTGGCTCTGACAGCAGGCTCAGCGCTGCTGCCTGTGGAATACAAACAAACTTCCCCATTGCAGAGCATGACAGGAATTCATTCCAGGCTGGGGTTTGTTTTTCATTCTGCTTTTTTTTTTTTTTTTTTTTTTTTTCCCCTCATGCTGGATGCTCCAGGGGTCTCTGGAGAAGTTTTGAGAGTGGGGAATCAGTTGCTTAACCCCCTCTCTCCTGGGGACAGGCAGCTCGCAGCAGACCCGACAGCTCTCGTGGATGGGGACGATTGCAACGCAGCTTGAAGCTGCAATGCAATTCGCATCCCCTGACCGAGTTGGAGGAGAGGAACCGACACATTGAGATGTGTGCATCCCTCCATCTCCTCGTACCAGCCATCAGGGCAGTGGGAGGGTCGGTTCCCCGCTTGCTGAGCACACCGCGCCTGCCGTTAGTGCTAATGGGAGTTAGGCACGCGCACGGAGAGGCAAGGGTGCCCCTGAGCTACAAATCTACTTGGCAATTTTATTATGTAAATAAATGGTGCTTGCACATACACCTGCTGCTGCTGCTGCTCCTGGTGATGTTCATGGCAAGATACGTAAACAAACAGCGATTCCGTTCTAATAGATTTATTTCCTTTCTCGTGAGCCATTAAATTACCTCCAGATCTCACGCAGGTAGAAATCTGTAACGGTGTCAAAATCTTGCTCTGCCTCAGTGGACGGTGGCCTGCAAAGCGTGACAGCCGCCTATTTCTCTCAGGTACTGTTTGGGGGAGGCACGGGAGCAGCCGGTATTATCCTCCCTGTGTCGGTGCCTTTGGATGTCCTCACCTCCTGCCGGGGCTCCCACCGCTGCCGAGCAGTCTGCGGTGAAGGCAACAGCAACCTGCCCGTGCTGGGCTGAGCTCGGTGGCTGCACAGCCCCGTGTCTGGAGAACAGGAGTCCTCATCC
Source organism: Psophia crepitans (assembly GCA_013399095.1). NCBI lineage: Eukaryota > Metazoa > Chordata > Aves > Gruiformes > Psophiidae > Psophia > Psophia crepitans. Next base: position 204,332 of record VWZZ01002921.1, read on the forward strand.
AGACCCCTCGGAGCAGCTCCTCCGTCTGACCAGAGGGTGAAGGGCTCTTCCCTTCCAGGGGATTGAAGCAGAGCTTGCTCTGGACCTTGGTGATGCTTTGGGATGGGGTTTGCTAGGAAATCCCTCATCTCCCTGCAGAGCATCAGCACCAGGGCTCACCAGGCTCTCTGACACGGTGTGCCGGTCGATGGGACCTGCAAGGAGAGCGGCTGGCTCCTCTCCGAGCTGACCTGCTCGTTCGGAACCACAGGGCCCCGTCCCTGGGCTGCAGCTGCTGAGCTGCTCTTCTCTCTTCCACCCCCTGGCTGGAAGCTGGAGGGTTTTGGCAGCAAGGCAGGTAGCAGATAGGTAGGGCCGCTGCCAGCGGGAGCACTGAGGCGCTGCGCCGGGGCTGCCGGTGCCAGGATAGGTGTCGCTTCAAGAAGCACAGTGCCGGCACTTCTCCCGGCAGAGAGCGGGTGCCGGTGGCTCTGCTGAGCAGAGCTGGGTCGCTGGGGAAGGGCTCCAGCACTGCACCCAAGCAGCACCCGAGCAGACAGGAGCCCTGGAAGTTGCTGGGTAGGGAAGATGGTTTCCTCATGAATAATTGGTGCATCATTAATATGCATGTGTTTTTTGAAGAAGTTTCAAACTCTCCCCCTCAGGAGCCTTTGATGCTTTATTAATGATTGCGGTGCACAACAAACCCTCGGTACACCGCAACGGGAGCGCTGCCTTGGAGCAGCCCCATGCCCCTGCAGAAGCAGCCCATCTATTTTTTTGGTCATTGTCTTTCCTGAGCCCAAGGAAGTGACCATGAAGGTGGATTTGGGTAGCCCCGAAGAGCCGCTCCATTGCTGCGACAGGCTCCGGAGGCAGCGGCAAGCTGGCCTTTGGGAGCTCGGCAGGTCTCGCTGTCGTGGTCTGAGCAAGACGGAAAAGGTGTGCAGAAGCAGAAATTCAGGATTTTAACTTTACGCCCTGGCTCAGGATTAACAGGAACTTTCTCGGGTCCCCTTGTAACTCAGAAGAGGATCTAAGAATGAATGGAAAGGGCAGGACCAGGGACTGGCTCTGGCTCACTTTGGTGTCGGGAGGCTGCTGGAGGAGCCCAGGGTTTCCCTGCTGAAGCAGTGGGACACAAGGGGCAGGGGAGGAACGGAGGGAAAGCAGCTCCGTTTCGGAGACCATGTGTGCTGGAGTGCAGGAGTGGGTGGGGGTGACGGGGAGAGGTGACAAGCAGGGACACACACTGCTGCACAACCGGCTTCCGTGAAGGGGCCAAAATCCAGGATTTCAGAAGTGCTAATTGCTGTTAATTAGCTACAATTTGTGTTCGTAACCTCTGTTCTGAGCCAAGGTGGCTGACAGCAGTGACAAACATTATTCATTTCCATGCAATAAATCAAGCTAAAGTTGCTTCTCTTATTTAGCCTATCATTTAGCATTTCATTAAATAGATACGTACACATACATCACTGCTGCCGAGGCTGCGTCAATCCCCTTCAGGAACAAGGCTGTCTCTAATCAATCCCCCCGGCACGGCACATCGCGGAGAGGCTCCGGGTTACCGTGTGCCAGGTGAGCGTCTTGCCGAACATCCAGCAGGCAGGGGGAACCCATCGGCCGGTGGTACGCCCGCTATCCAGCCAGGGAGTTACTAACAGCAGCGCTGCTCGTGCCCCTCAAGGGAGATTTGGCTTGGGGAGACGAGGTCTCTCTTAGACATTAGGAGGAAATCCTTCCCTGGGAGGGTGCTGAGGCCCTGGCACAGGGTGCCCCGAGAAGCTGTGGCTGCCCCTGGCTCCCTGGCAGTGCCCAAGGCCAGGCTGGATGGGGCTTTGGGCAGCCTGGGCTGGTGGGGGTGTCCCTGCCCATGGCAGGGGGTTGGAACCGGATGATCCTTTAATGTCCCTTCCAACCCAACCCATTCTCTGATTCTATGATGGGTGAGATCGGATTCCTGAGCTGACCTGTAACCGTCTGCAAGGTCCCTGTCCAAGGAAGGGTGCTGCTGTCAGGCTGGTGCTGGGCTCCGGCATGGAAAGAGCAGGAGCCGAGGGGCTGAGTGTGCCGAGCTTGGGCTCAGAGCTGCTCCGCATCGCCCTTGGTGAATCACACCTCTGATGGAGGGGAGATAACGACAGTTCGTGGCAGCGTTGCTGCCGTGTGCAGTAGCAGTAAGGTCGTAAGGGCGAAGCATGGGTGGCAGTGCCCCAGACGACAGCGCGTGGTGGCCGTGCAGGGCGAGGAGCAGCTCTGTGGTTGCGCTGTGCGCCGGAAAGGTCCCCTCTGTTTGCTGCTGGCCTCTGCTGAGCAGGAGAACATGGTCAGAAGTAAAGGAGAAGGTGTAGCATTAAAATGAGTCTGGAGCTTCAAAGAGTAGCAAAATGCCGGCACTCCAGTATTTCTGGGCACATGCAGCTCGTAGCACTGAGGAGCCTGTTCACCAGCGCGGAACAGCAGCTACGGCTGCCGTGCAGCCACAGCAGCGCTGGGCTCTCCTCTCTGTGCCGGTGAGCTGGGGGTGCTGAGCAGGGCAGAGCGGGGAGCTTTCTGCTGGAGCCTTCCCAGTCCCTCCGTGCGGTCCAGCCTGGAGCGCGAGCTCCCTTTCCTGGCGCAGGACCCCAGGCTCCTGCACCCAGACCTGGGCACCCCGGGGTTCAGCCCAGGCCCCGCTTTGCCACAGCATCTTCTTCCCTCGCACTGTGCTCAGGGGAGGGCTCTGCCTCCCGCTGCCCCGGGGCTTTCTGGTTGGGCTGCCCGGTCCAAGGAGCTAACAGGAGCAGCTCCGGTTTACCTGTGCAGCACCATGCGTTCAGTGCCCTCCCTTTCCCAGCGCTCCGTAAATAAATTCCCCTAGTCCATCCTAGCACACTGTATCAATCTTGTTTAATAGACTGGAAAGCTTATTGCATGGCGGCAGGTCGCAAGGAGTGTCGAGGTGATGGATTGCGCCTTCCCAGAGTCGAGCGTCGTTGATGTATAATGAAATATTTATGATTTATTCCAGCTAATAAACTGGAGTGAAGTGTGTGATGTATGTGAGCAGATGGGGGATCTATTGATGCAGTTTTCATTGCATGGGGGGAGGGAGAGGTTTATGTCCATAACGGAGACGTATCACAGAGCCTCCCGTCCCTCTGCCCGTCAAGGTGGGCGCTTGGCCGCAGAGCGGACAGGTTATCTAATTCCTATAGACGCCCTTTAGCACTCGCCTTCTAATTGCTTGTCCACCCCACATCTCCTCTTGCGGCTTTTGTCAAGCCCAGGAACCTCTGGCAGTGGGAAGAAACCGTTTCGTTGGGCTTGGGGCTGGGAGTTGTGCGGGGAGCTTGTGCCGAGAGGGATGGGAAAGCCATTCCGCTCCCTGGCCGCGGGCAGAGCGGCCGCAGGAGTGTCGCTGCCATGTCACGCTCTGCAGCTTGCCGGTCCCACTGTGTCAGCGTTACTTCAAAAAAAATAACTTCTATGGATTTAGGAGACCAGTGAGACACCGAATTGCCCTAGAAAGAGCCGGGAAACTGGAAACCCGTGACAAGTGCTTGGCCAGAGACGTGACGGGCACCTGGAGCTCGTTGCTGCAGGATGCTCCCAAAGCTGAAAGTTTGGTGTTTGGAGCGGGAAGGAGCATTTCTGCGGTCTGCTGGTGGGCTTTGTGTAACAGCCTGGGATGGACCCAGTCTGCAGGCAGGAACCTGGCCCTGCTCAGCATCTCCAGAAAAGCTGTGCCCAAAGGCGGGACGACGTGTCTGCCGGCTGTGGGCCCACAACTGGCTTTGGGTGGGCAGGGCAGCCATCACAACTGGGTGGCCATCACAACTGGGTGGCCGTCACAAGCCTGGGCTGTCCCCCGTGTGCCCCCATTCAGCTGTACGTGCTGGTGAAAGCTGGCCCAGGGACTGAGACTCGCTCCCGCAAAGCCTTCTTCAGGCAAAGGGGGTTTGAGCCCCCGGATTTTTGCTCTGCTCTCCAAACCGGTGGGAGTATCAGGATCAGGGCTCAGGCTCTTCACTGCCTGCCCAGACTGTTGGACCAATCCTGTCTGGAAAATGCATCACCATCTTAATCACCAATGTGTGTCTCTTTGAAGAGGGTGAGCTCTGCCTCAGCCCGGGATGGACCAGGAGGATCAACAACCATTTTAGGGAAGGAGGAGGCAGGTAAGAGTTAACCCCAGGGCAGAGCAGAGATGGATGCACAACCTCCTGCCCACTGCTCTGCGGTGGGAGCAGCCAGCCAGGCCGCTTCGCATCCCACCGCTGTCCTGCCAGCTGTTCCTGGTTCTGCCTAATTGGCCTCCGGATCGGGTGCTTTGGGATCCTCGCCTGAAAGGCACCGGGGAAGGGCAAAGACTGATGATTCCGACTGCCTCCCTGCACGCTTCCCGGGGGCCTGCCAGCTGGGAGCCCGCAGGTCCCCCCGACACGCTCCTTGGGCGAGAGCAGCAATTCTCCAGGTACAGGCAGCGCAGAGGAGTGCAGGGGGGCGAGCGCCTCGCTCTGCCTCGTCTCTTCTTAACTCTGGAAATGAGGGATTGTCTGCCAGGAGAGCAGCTGACAGCAGGGGATTCCTCCTGGAGTTTGGAGGGGGGAAAAAAGAAAAAGCTTAAAGGTTCCCAAAAGAGCAGGTGTCGAGCCTGGCAGGAGCGGAGCGTCGGCAGCGTCGCAGCAGGGCTGGGAGCTTGCTGCAGCCAGCAGCATGGAGCTGGAGCAGCCGTGCTGGCGGGGCAGGGGGAGCCCAGGCCCCGGTGTGGCTGGGGAGCAGCACCCCAGTCTCTGCAGACACCCCCCGAGAGCCCGTGGGCAGCTGCCCGTCAGCAGGAACGGGGCTGGCTGGGGGCTGTTTTCCTGCTCGGCGCAGCCGGTGCTGATTTCTCACGGTGCTGATTTCTGCAACAGCAGGGCCGGTCCTGAGCCGGGCTGGGGGCACGGCTGCGGGCCAGGATCTGCGCTGCCGCGTGGGAGCGTGACGGATTGCAACGCTTTCCCAGGGACCAGCCAGCATGGGCTGTGAACAGAGACCCTCCGGGGCACACTGTGGGGTCTGAGGAAGGTCAGCTGGCTGTCCCCTGCCATCCTGCCCTGGCCACGGGCAGCACGGGGGGACGGTCCCCAGATGGGCAGCATACAGGTCTCGTCTGTGTCCCTGCGGGGCAGCGTCTCCTGGGAAAGTGGGTGCAAGAAGTCCCTGCTCTCCATCCTAGCTCTCTGAGGAACACTGGGCTCTGCACGAAGCACTTGAAGGCCAAGACTTAATTTGCAAAATCTGGAATGATTCATTAACAGCAAAAGGTCTAATTAATATTAGAAAAGTGCGCAGACTGCATTCTGCTGCTGGCAGGGAAGAGCCCACCAGCATCCCCCGCACCGCTCCAGCCCCAGAGACCCACTCACCGCCCTGGGCTCCACCTTCACATTTTTCCACAGGCAGGTGGAAACCTGGAAGAGCCACTCCAGCAGCCAGGAAACTGTTAAACGAGCCGCTCCGGCCTGCTGGGTCAGCAAGCACTTTCCACCAGAAGCAACACTTAGCCAGTACCACGGGGCAGGCGGCGGCAGCGTGCCAAGCCCAGCCTTGCCTGAGAGCACCATTTCCCGGGGGCGAGGGCTGTGCCCCATGCAGGGGGGGTGTTTTGCAGCCTCTGATCACGACTGGAGCTCCCCATGAGAGCATGAGCTGCCACCATGGCAGGAGGGTAAAAATAATCCACCTTTTTCTTCTCAATGAAATAGAATCCCTTTCAAAGGGATGCTCTGCTGTTTCCTGATATTTTCTGCTGTGCGGCGCTTGGTCTGCAAAAGCAGCATGTAACTGTGAGCAGGAGCGGCAGGGACATCCCCAGACCCTTCTGTCACAGCGTGCTTTTGGCCCTGGGGGGGACAGAGTCACCAGTGTCCCAGCTCTCTGGCCTTTCAGGGGCCACATCCTCAAGCCAGGCTGTCCTTGCCACGCTGCCGGTGCCTGAGTGGGACCCGGGAAAGGCCGTGCTTGAAGCTGGTCTCAGGTCCAGGGCACTGGCATCCCTGTCCTGCTGCTTGTCCCCACTGCTGCTGTGCACGAACGCTGCCGTGCCGTGCGTTACCCGTGCTGCGTCTGCCCAGCTTTGTCCTGCCCAGCAGCGCAGCCAGGGAGGTCCTGAGCGAGTCCTTCCTATTGCAGCTGCGAGCAGCAAAATCCGCTCGTCCTGCCGCTCCCGGGCCAGGCTCGGTTCGTGGTGCCGGTGCACTGCATGGCTTTGGTTTGCAAGCGTTGCAGCGCGTCCTCGGGTGCCTGTGCTGTCCTGCCTCCCATCTGCGCAAAGGAATAGGTGTATCAATAATGTGGGGATGGTGAAAAACCTCCCCGAAGCCAGGAAAGGCCGGGTGACAATTTGCAAGTCAGCGTGGTGCCGCATTGCGCTCGTGTCGTGTCGGCGTGCCAGTTCTCGGCTCGCAGAGCTGCGGCTGAAGCTCGCACGTCGCAGCGCAGCCGACGCTGTCGCTGCCGACATGTTACCAAATAATCTTCCGTCTCGCCATCCTTCCAGGCACCCGGGTGACATCTGTCACGGGTGAGCAGGGATGTTGTGTCAGCGCCGGCTGTGTCCTAGGGTGGGCTCCTCCTGGGGCGCAGCTCCTGGGTGCCCACCTCTCCTCAGCACCCATTTGCAGGGCTGAGATCATAGATTCATAGAATGGTTTGGATGGGAAGGGACCACAGGGATCATCTGGTTCCCACCCCCTGCCATGGGCAGGGACACCCCCACCAGCCCAGGGTGCCCAAAGCCCCATCCAACCTNTCTCTGCTCCAGGCTGGACAAGCCCAGCTCCCTCAGCCTGGCTCCAGAGCAGAGGGGCTCCAGCCCTCGCAGCATCTCCGGGGCCTCCTCTGGACTCGCTCCAGCAGCTCCGTATCTTTCCTGTACTGAGGATTCCAGAGCTGGACGCAGCACTGCAGGGGGGTCTCACAAGAGCAGAGTAGAGAGAGAGATCTTTGCTTAATGAAGCCCCGCAGGCCAGACCCATTATGAGGCAACACTATCAGCATTCGTTGGGGGTTTCCAGCAGACCCCAAGGCTGTCCCTGGACCCCCGGTGACTGCATGGGCTGAAGTCACCATTCCTCATGATTTACCCTAAAAGTCTCATTTTTTCCTGCACACTTCTGCTATCTCAGAGCTTCTCCAAGCTGCTCAGCATTTCATTTCTCCAGCCAAAGTGTTCTCTTGGTCAACAGTTGGTTGAAATGTTTGCTCATCACACCTTTGATGTAGAGACGTTGCCGTGTTTGCCAGGAACAAGCTGACCCGTGGGCGAGGGTGTTGGCACAGGAGCCCCAGGCAGGGTTTGCTCTGGTAGCTCTGCTCTTGGAAGCAAAGAGGCTCTTTGTTCGGCGTGCCCTGGGAAAGCGGCTCAGGCACCCTGTTAGCTGCTGGGGGATCTCGCTGCTCTGCGGAGGAGGGGCGCAAAGTAAAGAGCCACGAGGGCGCTTTCATCTTGGCAGCAAGTGTTCTGCAACTTGAAGAACCTCATTGCAGAAATCTTGGGTTTGAGTTTGAAAATAGGGTCTCTGTTGTGGCTTGTCTGCATTTAGGGTTTGGTGGGGGACTGTTTACCAGGGAGTGTGGTGACGGGACAAGGGGGATGGGTTTAAACTAAAAGCGGGGAGCTGGAGCTGAGCTGGGAGGCAGCAATCCTTCCCTGGGAGGGTGCTGAGGCCCTGGCACAGGGTGCCCCGAGAAGCTGTGGCTGCCCCTGGCTCCCTGGCAGTGCCCAAGGCCAGGTTGGATGGGGCTTTGGGCNTCTAAACAGATCTTTACCCAAAAGCCTCATTTTTAAAGCAAAGGTAGCCTGGAGAAGACCTTCCATGCATTTCGCTCAGTGTCTGATGGGTCCTGGCATGGTTCACGCCAGACTGTGGTCTGTGGGGACCCGGGGGTCCCCAGGGGCAGCGTTCAGCAGCTTGGTGGGGAGGCCTGGCCCGGCTAGATCCCCCTCCTTGCCCGGAGTCGTGCCACTGGAGCCTGCTGCCTGTTATATATATATGTGTGTGTGTGTG
>VWZZ01002922.1:0-28457 GCA_013399095.1 Psophia crepitans
AGCCTTAGCTTTCCTCGTTAAAGGAAAGCCTTAGCTTTGCATGCATCCTGCATGTCCGCTTTCAACAATAACAGTGACTTACTTAAAACTTACCACATTACCCTGTCTTACTTCTCAGAACAGAAGTCTGATAGCCAAAAAGCCCCATGAGACATATATTCTCCAGCAATTAAATGCCTCTTAAAATCCACTAAATTGAAATAATATAGTCAGTAAACCATTGGAATACTACTACATACTGAGTTGTGCTGCATTACTACTGAAGAACATAAAAGCATCAAGGAACTATCGGATCTTGCTTTAAACAGCAAAAGGTTGCTATTAAAAAAAAAATTACTTTTATTGCATTATTTGTTGTATCTAAATGCAGATTTATGGAGTAATCTCTGTGTTACAGCAAAATGCTCGGAAAAAGACACATTTTTGTTATGTTGATTGTGGATTTAGCACACTCGGGGTTTGTGGCAGTGCTTGGATAGAGGTCTGGGGGTTTTCTGCAAAGGAATAAATCCCATGTAAAAGGCAAATTTACTTTGGCTATTAACCACAACGCAGTTTGCCTGAACTTTGAAAAAATGTATCTAAATCTCTTGCTCTTCTGAAAAGAAATGATGATTTCCTAAATCCCTAAGGAAAGTAAACTGAGATGTACTCTAGAGGTACTCCATACTTTTCGTGTTTTCCTACCCTAAAATTTTCCAGAGAAAATACTGTCTTAGGATATGTAAATTCTTCCTATTAATGCGTCACCTCCATGAATCATGGAAAAATGGATTATTCTTTTTAAGTCATCCACCTTACCTAGAAGCAATTTATACCAATCCATGAGAAACCATATCACTAGTTAGTATAAACCAACTTTCCTATGTGCTGCGTATCTCCGATACCTATGAAATAGTACATCATCTCGGTAAACCCCGATAACCTAACATCATGGACTCATTCCGGTTGGAAGGGACCTAGACACCCCAGAAGCCGAGGCGGACCGATGTGTGCTGCGCGGAGGCGGTGATCCCTTCTCCGCCCACTCGCTGCTCCAGCCCCAGGGCAGCTCCAGCTCCAGGGTGTCACTGCCCAGGGCTCCCCCTTCCAGGGCTGGGCACGGGTCTTAGCTTCATTTCACACAGCTCCTGGGGGCCTGCTCCAAAAACACTGCACTGCAAACACAGCTCGTTGTCAAACTGACGCCTCCGGTGGCATCCCCTCCCAGCACCCGGCCCTCTGACCACTAGGAGGTGCCACCACCAAAGGGCAGCTCCAGGCGCCGCAGCACCCAGCACCCAGCGCCAGTGCCCGGGCTCGGCCAGCAGCTCAGCCAGGCACCCGCAGAAAAGGAAAAGTAATTTTGTGCTGCCACCAGAATGTGTGTGGCAACCAACTTTACGAATTAATAAATGAGGGATAAAGCCTTCTGTCTGGCTGCGAAAGATTAACACGTTTTTACCACAACTACTGTTTATGCTGTGCACAATTAAGTTCTGTTTGCTGGGAGGCGAAATAAAATATTTGAGAAAAATATATTGAGTGGAGTGACATTCTCTCTAAAATCCCTCATGTCCATGCTGTAAGCACTGAATAACCCTGTCCAGCCCAAACACCAAAATAAAACTTTTACATGGGATTTATTCCTTTGCAGAAAACCCCCAGACCTCTATCCAAGCACTGCCACAAACCCCGAGTGTGCTAAATCCACAATCAACATAACAAAAATGTGTCTTTTTCCGAGCATTTTGCTGTAACACAGAGATTACTCCATAAATCTGCATTTAAATACAACAAATAATGCAACAAAATAGTTTATTGATTACAGTTTGTAATTATTAGCATTAACTCCAGATGACAGATGAATTACAGTAATCAAGTCAAGAGCTCATGAATATGTAAGTGAAGTGCACTGGGTATAATGGTGCACAATCTTCCATGCAGGGACATCAAAATTTTGGGCAATGATGCTGAAGAAATGAAGAACATGTTTAGATTGCAGCTCGACAACAATTTGATGAAAGAGAGAAGCGCTTTCTGTTCCTTATCTCTTACCTCCACCCATCACTACAGCACTGCTTGGATTTCAGTGTTCATCTTTTTTTTTTTCTGCCACTATGGTAGTTCTTCAGTACTAGATTTAGACTAGAATAATGGATTTTACTGGAATAACCATTGACATATGTATGTCTGTACATACAGACGTATATGTTGTAGGCTGACATGTATAGGATTGTTCTATGCTGATTAAACACAAAAAATTGCAAGTCTAGCAAAATGTTTCAAGAGTAGATTTAGGAGAGCAGAAACACAGTTGTCTATGTTGGTGATATCCAACATGAGATGAAAAGCCTAATTTATTTCAGAAATGTACTGGAAATAAGATTTCCATTTGGGGGCCATTAATATCAGGTGCCACGAAAGATGAAAACAACCAGTTTTGATATATGCTCCCAAGTGGACACAGTCAATTAATCCTGTAGTATGTGAACTCTGAACAATGATTAATATACAGGGAGAGTTGCAAAAACATTATTATATACAGTGCCTCACATTTACGACAGTCTGTAAACTATGAAATTAATAAAAAGTATGAAACGTCACTCTGATGGCTGCATTATTCCTCTGGGAGCTTCAAAGTCAAGGCTTGGTGAGTAGGACTTTGCAACATAAACAGCTTTGCTGAACCATGTGGAAGGAATGCACAAGTTATGTGAACCACAGGAAAGTTTATCCTGATTTAGGTTGGTTACGGTATCTATGTTTCTGGTAGGATTTAGATTTTTTGCATCCCAGGCAACTTGCTGAACCATGCACAGGGGCACCCCCGAGCTCTCTCTGCCTCCTGCGCGGGTGCTGCATGCAGGGTGCACGTGGGAAGAGATCCCCCATGCTCCCTGCACCGCAGCACGCAAAAGCTTGCTCGGCACTGCCTGCTGCCTACCCGGTAATTCCCCCACTAGTTTACAGGAGGAGCAACGTGTCACGTACGCCTCTTGGATCAGCTAGTATATGGCACAAATCGAAGAGCAACAAACCAACATAAGCTGAAAAACACCTCCAGATCAACATGGGGTCTTAGGCCTCAGAATAGATATGCTGAGCATTTCTACTCATTTGCGTTGCAGGAAATCCTGCTAATAGTGAGTGGGGGACTGAAAGCTCCAGGAGTTTCCACTATGCCTATAAAACTGCTCCCAAGACTGTAACCACAGTCCCTTCCGTTGTTCTCCACACCTGCATGCACATCATAGCTCATACAAAAAGCTTTCTACGTTGCCTGAGTACGCTGACACGAGGCCGGAGGCCCATCGCTCCACCACCTCCCCCGTGACGATCAGACACCCATGGCACAGTTTAACATGGGCCTGTGCACACACATGCCCTTCCCTGCCCGTCAAACCCACCAAGGAAAACTAGTTTCCAGTTAACATCTGCAAAAGCAATGTGGAAATAATCATAGCAGCATGTTAATTTATCTGTTAAATACTTTTCAAGATACTTTAACCAAAACAGGCCTTATGTTCATCTCTGGGGAACCATTTTTAGCAATAATATTTAGCTATTGCTTTTCCAAACTGCCCGATCTTTTTGAAGGAGCATAATTTCAATACCTCCTTGTGGTACTGATTGAAGTGCACAGTCACTTATAGCTAAACATGCCCAGCATTTGTCTGAAACTTTGAGAACAATCACTATATAAATTTAACTACTGTAATCACGATTATTTTGTATAGTTAAATAAAACAGCTCTGTCAATCTCTTTGAATTCGGGTTTCTGATCACTGCTAATCCAGCGCAGGAACTGCAATGCAGCACCCCACATTAGGGTGAAGAGGGGAAAATACCTTAAAACCAAACTCCTAAAAATCATTACCTTGAGAATTATTTGTTTTGTTTTCAAATGTATTCACGACTTCTAAAGATAAAGATTTTTTTAAAAAAAACTGACCCTAAGGTAAGCTTTTGTTTATTATGACTGTACTCCTACTGTCCAACCATGCTGCAGGGTATTTCCATTTTCAAGATGAAACACAATTAGCACCATAGCAGGCTGGAGACCTCACCAGGAAAATAAAGACATAACTAGCACTGAGTGCTACCAACTCTGCATTTTATCTTTCCTGCTATTTCAATTTACATCCATATTTTGTTTACAAGTCATCAGTTATAGTTCCTCCTCATAAATCCACTCTAATCCTTTTTTTCAAACCAATAACTAAACTCATGTCTGGTCTAAGCTTGAGGCTAGCCTCAGTTTAACCAGAAGAAACCAGAATCTCACTTCGAGTAATGGAGTCATAACAGAAAAACCCTAACACCTCTCCTTGCCCTGAACCCTCACATTACCAGTGACTCTCCTCATTCCCAAACTCCTCCCTCAATCTCAGTTACGGTTCCAGAATGCCATTTGCACCAAAAACGGCCTGGCCCCACGGCTGCCGGGTTCACCACAACCTTCTCTCTGCCTCCGGCTTCTCGCAACCCACCCTTCTCCTCCATTATCCACATCTATCTATGGCCCCCGTCACTTCCATACCTCGCCAGCAGCAGAAAGAGAGCACTTCCAAGATGTTAGAGCAAACACACATGACAACTATCGGAAAAAACTCTATTTAAAAGCGTTCCCCTTCCATTTACTACACCAGTATTCCTTCCGACTTGACGCTGCGACACACTCCCAGACCTGGTTGCATTAAGTGCCCATCAGCATACGCAACGCTTCCCAAGTTAAGCCTCGAAAATGACTGCACTGATGCAGGACGATGGGGTTTAGCACAAAAAACCTCCTTTTACTTCCCTAGTTATCTTCTCCCTTGTCACCTCCAGCGACAGGGAGCAGCCAACAGCAGCACACTCAACTCTAACCCATTACACATCTTTCAAAATTGCTTAAATCTCTAACAGCATGTCTGCACTCGTCAAAATTAAAGCAGAAGACTTGATTAAGAGAGAAGCAAAACCAGCTAGGCTTCTTGACCAGAAAAAAAAAGCAATGAAAAATAACCATTAAAACCAGTGAAGCAATGCCAAGCCCTATTTCGAACAAAAGGTAAACTTTTAAGTCTTCTCAACTGAACTGTGAGAATACCATACAGGAAATTGTAAAAACAGCCTAATTCTTCCAGCTCAGGGCACCACAATTTGTAACTCTAGAAGTTTTGATTAATAGAAGAATGATACGACACTTGGGTGTTCTCAGTCATAATGTGGTCTGAATTAGAAATTCCCATCTTTGTAACAAAGTCAGCCTTGGCAGAAGATACAGACAAATGACTCCAATTGCACGCAGAGTAACAATGTTAGAAATATACTCAAACGCTCCATAATACTCCACCTAGAATTATACCTTCAAGTCCTGTAAAACCCAAGTAATTATCTTTCTTCGCTTCTTATATACAAACTAGAGAGTATCCTCTACTTGGTCAAACCTGAATTTGAAACCTCCAGTTTCTATTTCTTTATGTGCTTTGAGAAACTGACTTTATCGAAATGTTTTCAATATAACAGTATACATATATATAGGCACACATGCACTTACACAGATATACAGAATCTGAGAATTCTTCATAATGAATGGCAAAAATAAGTTTCACATATTTAATCACAAGGATTAAAACCCAAAGTAATTCACACCCCCATATTATTCATTTAACTGCGTACGTTCACAGAAAAGTAGCATTTTTTAAAGTACTGCAACTTTATTTTCTGTAACTAAATCCTTTAAAAAAAATACAGTATATTCGAGTCAAGCAGTAAACCCTGCCTAATGAGCTACAGAAAAAAAAGAAAACACTACCCAAATAAAACAGGTTCTTAGAAAGTATACAAATCTTTTCTCCAGAAAACCTGTTTATATCATTCCCCTGGGATATCTCCAGTTGGTGCCACACCAAAACGCAGCTCTGAGAAGCTGCTAGCATTTCTTGCTACCTTTGAATGATCAGTGCACAACCAATGCTGCTGTTACACTCATTAAGGTAGTGTCCTAGGCTCCACTAACGAGAAAGAACTGCTTGCTGTTCTGTAACATGGTAGAACAAAAAGAAGAGAGCTTGATGAATAGAGATAGACTAAAATATGGCATCTTTTTAGCCTCTGTTTTAGTTACCACACACTAACAGCTCCCCAGCCAGTACTGCATCAAGCTAACCAAAATTTTAGCCCAGTTCATCTAATGCTGCCTCTCTCCAGCTATTTTTGCAAAACACTTCAAACTAACTAATTTAAGCTTGCAAGTTTTCTCATAGGAACCAACAGGCCTTTGTTACGTCTCTTCCACATTAATAGCAACAGCACTGTTAAAAATACAATGAAAATTTTGATAACTGGGATAAAAATATATTTAAAAAAAAAATCCCTCATACTTTTTTAAGTGGTGAGATGCCTGGACTGACAGAAGCTTGCAAGTATCAAAATAACAATGTTGTATATATAAAACCCACCCTCCAGTTGCTGTTTTTAAAGTCAAGAATACTGATCATAAAGAGGAAATCTGGCACAAGAAATTTGGATTCTCAGATTTCTGACATGCTGCACTTTGATTCAGTAGGGGAAAAAATATTATGTGCACTTACACAATTTGAAATATTAAGTGAAAGAAAGTAATTTTCAAGGGCTCAAACATGCATTTGTGTTTTCCAGGTACAGGGGCTTGCTTCCTAGGGGAGAATTCTTCAACTCGGCAGAAAGCCTTACAGCTGCTTTTACATCCTTTTTGCTACAGGCAAGGAACTCATAACCACGTACAGACGAAAGCCCCAGCGCAGGTGGGACAAGCCAAGTGCAGGCACAAGTCGGTTATACGCGACACCAAAACCATCACCTGGGGACTGAGCCGCTCGGTGGCTGCAGCAGGCAGGCTGCTGCGAGAATTCCCAGGGAAGGTCCTGGTCTATATATAGCGAGCGCTTCAGATACGGAGAGGTCACGAACCTTCTTACTTCGGTAAGAGACAGAGCAAGATCTACCGGCTGCAGATAAAGCTGGCCGGGAGCCTTCGCCATTTTCCAAGGAGGCAGCGTTTCCAATCCACAGCCCTGTAACCCTTCACGGTTAAAGGGAGAGGAGGAGGAAAACCAAAATTTTGCTGGATTTTTATGCATCAGTGCTGAACAAAAAGGAGAGGAAAGAAACCTATTCGTCTAGTCCTCAATTTAAAAACCAGAGTGTTTATACCGGCAGATGTAACAGGTCGCATAACCATAAAGTAGGTGGGGGGACACAAAGCGAGCACACACACAGGGATGGAGGAGGAGAGATTACACTCCCGCTGGTCGTGAATCAGAGACATTGACTCACGGGAACACCCTCAGCTAGGCCAAACTTCTGTTCCAAGTTCACATGTATGGATTTCATCAGGAGGTTTGCACTGAGCAGTAAAATTTAGTGCTCATAACATTTTACTTTGCTGGATGACTCAGATCTCTTCCACCCTTTCTATTTTCTAAAAGGCTGATTTCATGTCACTGCTCTTTTAGATACCTTGCAGATTGTTACGCTAGGAATGCATGGGAATCCTTCGTGATTAGAAAGACAAAGTACAACACAAAAATTAGTAACGAAGTAAAATGTAGCCATTTGAAAAAAAGAGAGATATTTTAGACAGCTTAGAGATACTAGGGAAGTGATTGTCCCCCTGTACTCACCTCAGCCCTGGTGAGGCCACACCTCGAGTACTGTGTCCAGTTTTGGGCCCCTCACCACAAGAAAGACATCGAGGTCCTGGAGCGTGTCCAGAGAAGGGCACCGAAACTGGGGAAGGGGCTGGAGCACAGGTCTGATGAGGAGCGGCTGAAGGAACTGGGCTTGTTTAGTCTGGAGAAGAGGAGGCTCAGGACAGACCTTATTGCCCTCTANAGTCGCTGTCCTTGGAGGTGTTCAAAAAGCATGTAGACATGGCACTTTGGGACATGGTTTAGTCGACATGGTGGTGTTAGGTTGATGGTTGGACTTGATGAGTTTAGAGGTCTTTTCCAACCTTAAAGATTCTATTTTATTCTATGATTCTATTCTACTAGGAATCTTCACCCTTAGGAGAAATTTTTCGTACATACAGGCAAGCTACTTGCAAACCAAACTGGAAGTTTTGGCAAAGCTTTCATTTGATTGGAAAATGTTCTAGAAGACACACCAGTGTCAGTGATGAAGGCATTCCATATCTGGGTTGAAAGGGATGCAGGTCAGTGGATGCCCCGCAGAGCATGGCTGGGCTGCTGGAGCTCCCACCTCCCAGCTGAGCATCCTGCCCCCATGGAGACATCCTCTCTGAAACAGCCCTCTGACACATTTTAGGAAATAGTTTTTACAAAAGCTGCCTGTTTCATTGAAATGCTGTAAAAAAAAAAAAAAAAAAAAAACACAAAACACCTACTTATTTTTAAACCAAAACTTTCTTATTTAAGCAGAAGGAGGGGAGATTTAGATGAGATGTTAGGAAGAAATACTTCACTGTGAGGGTGGTGAGGCACTGGAACAGGTTGCCCAGAGAAGCTGTGGCTGCTCCTGGATCCCTTGGCAGTGTCCAAGGCCAGGCTGGACGGGGCTTTGGGCAACCTGGGCTGGTGGGGGGTTTCCCTGCCCACAGCAGGGGGGTTAGAACTAGATGAGCTTTAAAGTGCCGTCCAGCCCAAATCACTGTATGATTTATTTTCACAAAAGAGACAATTTGTTCCCTAGGCAGTTCTATTATTTAAAACCATGGTTGCTTCAAAATTTACTTAGTTTTAGCAAAAAAAAAAAAAGATATAAACTGTCTTGGACTTGAAATTTTCAGACCTCTCAAGCTCATACAAAACATTCCACCTAGACTGAGTATCTGCATCATATGAGATCAAACATAATACTGTGATAGTCAAACATTCTCTTAAATCATAAAGATGGGGGGAGGGGGGAACGGATGGACACTCTCTTGAACTCCAGAATTTTTTATGCTTCCTACAAGAAGTAAAATCTTGCTGCTCAATACAATAGAATGTATTAAGTCCATTCAAGCTGTTTTCTGGACTGGTCTGTAAAGAGTAAAAGCAGACGTGTTTATGCTGTTAGTTCAGAACATGTTGTATTTTGTAAAATTAAAAAAATCAATTAGACTTTAGCACACTGATGTTTTAAAGTGATAATTTATACCCTTATACACAGTAAACCTAATAAAAATTTTTATACTTTGAATTTTAAGTCAGTCTTACCTGTATGACTGATTTAAAGACATTTTAAAGAAATTTTAAAAGCCTTCCTTGAAATTTTTAGTAGCCCAACACATGGCCTTTAATAAGCTACACATCTCTTTCAAGGTTTACAGGAAAAAAGGTATATCTTCAAAACAGCTGTTCTTCCAAATAGGTATTAAAAAAAAAAAAAAGAAATTGTGCTTAAGTTTTAATACTCTATTGATCAAAAGAAAAATGTTACACTGAAATAATTAAGATCAATGTACCAATGACAGACATCAGAAATATTTCCAGAAATAATTATGTCTGCACATATTACTCCATGCAGAGATATTCAGGATGCAAAATTTGGTCTTGGGTCACAACTGAAAGGATGCCTGTATTTTGATTCACAACACCACTGTGATCAAAAAGGATACAAAAACCCCAATTATTTCTGCTTTATGATTTTCACACCTCAAAATCCAAAGACATTTAGATGCAAAGCTTTATTTTGAGCTTTTTTTGTGCTCATCAGAAACAGATGAGGCTACAGGAACTTACAGAAAATGCTCAACTGAAACAGAGTTAAGAGAGGGTGCACTGGGCACCCCCAGCTCAGCTCTGGAGGGGTGCAGGCAGGACTGCAGGTGAGCAGTGGCACAGACCATGAAGGCAGTGCTGCCCATGGCGGTGCGGTGGTGCACAGGAGCAGCTCAGTGAGATTTCCTCCTCCTCACCCCCAGCTTTTTACCAACATTACCACAGCAGCCAGAGATTTCAGCAGGAACTGGGGTCCTGCTTTCCCAGAGATGGACCATCTGCCCTGGAAAACTTACAGCTCATAGTTGATCTACTTGAAATCATACTGACCTACCTACCCAAATTTCCTAAAACTCATTTTATTATTTCCAGAGAAGATTGTGTGTGGACAGGGGTGTCCCAGAAGTAAGAGATGCCCATAAACTGTGCAGGCAGTTAGTCAATTCTAGGACAGGCATATCCACAGACTATTTTGGGGCAAGCTCAATGAAATGAGCTTCTATGATGGGGCTGAAGTACGGCCTTCGTGTTAGTTACACTGCTTGCACTGCATGGGAAAAGGGCTCTCCCCCCTCACCTCTCTCCCTCTGCTCTCCCAGCTGCCTCTGAAGCCAAAAGAAGAAAATGAAAGAGGGCTTCAAACCAGAAGTAAACATTAGCATGCTCTAACCAGCAGCAAAAGAGTTGGGGGGAAATTACACAAACCACTGCCGCTGCAGTCCCTTCAGAGACTCAGGGGTTTTGTCCCACACCAAGAAGCCTTAAGAGTCTAAATTATAGGGATGATACATGGGTTTGCCGGGGCGAGCAGGAGGGAGGGCAGAGGCTGCAGTTCAGCCGGTGATGCTCAGCCATCCTTCGAAGACGCACAGAAGCAGCTCTAACCCAGCACAGAAGTGTCACAGGAAAAAGGAGAAAAGAAAGAAAAAAGAGGGGGAAGAGGGGGAACAAAAAAAAAAGGAATTTGTCATTACTAACAGATCTCCGTCCTTTGAAAGAAAAAACTCATCAGCATTTCGGCCAAACTCTGAAAAGTATAGTTAGTCTTTGGACAACAACTCATAGCTCAAATTTTCACAGTGCAGCTCAGACACAGGAGATAAGCGCAGGGGGTTGTGTGATTAACTTGTATTTAGCTTTAGAATATTTCTGTCTATATAAGTCTCTCCTGTTTCAAATCTTAAAGGCAAAAGGGGTCAGGGCAAGGTTACTCGAAACTTCTGTTTCTTACATTCTCTTTTGATTACAGACTAAATCCAAAAGAGACTACCCCAAAAGGCCAAGATAAACGTGCAACCACATAATTGGTCTGGCTCAAACAGCACTGAAGTCAGGAGAAAGTGCCCCCAACCCCAGAGAGCTTCAGCCTGTGCTTGAATGCTGCACTAAACTGTCTTTACTATCTGCCATATACATATGCTACAGGAATGCTTCCCCAGGCTCAGGCAGTGATGGCAGACACACCGTAAAGAGCCCTTGTCTCCTGCCAAGATGTGTACTGCACATCTGCATTTTTTTTCTTGCTCACCCCCAGAAAGCATTTTAACTTGGCGCAGAGGGCTGTGTTTTATTCTAGTGAGACTCTTTCATGCTATGGCTTCAGAATGGGTCAATGTTAACAAACATTTGCAAAATCTTGAACTCCAAGTACACAAGAAGCACTTAGAAAGCAGAGTAAAGAAACCAAGTTCAGAAATACATGATTCCTAACCCATGTGATGAGTAAAGAAAAAAATTGTCATTTTGTTGTAAAGCAGATACTGTGCTGCGATAGGGAGGTTGGCACATACGAGTAATGAAAGTGTGTCATTATACCCAAGATGTCTATATAACAGCCAGCTCAACTAGTTTATATGACTCCCCCTTTCCCCAGACTCAGTTTACATCAGAGGACAACTAAAAGGAAACTCTCAGATATATCGCACATGACTTTGGGGACAGGAGGGATAAATTAAGGAATTTCAGTGTAGTATTACTGCCAGAAGTTTTGGTCAGCTACAACATGAAGGATAGAATAGAATAGAATAGAATAGAATAGAATAGAATCATTAAGGTTGGAAGTGACCTCAAGGATCATCTAGTCCAACCATCCCCCCACCACCTATAACTGGAAGTCATACACGATGTTTCCCAGCACAAAGGTACTGCCTGCCTCTGGAAAAACATCACTGCAAAGGTCTTGAGCCACCCACCCATTCATTTTTCTTTATATGTTTTTGTTGCTTTTGTTGTTCCTGTTTATGCTGATAAAGGTGTTTTTATTTTTGTCATTGCATTAATGTTGGAAAATGCTTTGTTTTTAAAAAAAATAGACTAAAACTATTTTGTAATTCAAAATACAGACTTTTGTAGGTTACAAAGCAGATGCGAGAACCGAGGCACACTTCAGAACGTAGTAGTTATCTGTTCAGTCTTCAAAACAAAATGCTAACGTTGACATCCTTGGGGTAATTAATTGATGCCCTATCACCTGCGGTAGCCTGGTCTCCTAGGGTGGGTGGCACAGAAGACAGCAAGGATAGGGAAGAGGAGCAGCAGTAGGGCTGCCCCAAGTCACAGGGGACGGACGGGAGGCAGAGGTGCCCGAGGCCAGGCCGGGCAGTGTGTTACCCTGAGGACAGCACAGCATCAGCAAGGCTCAGATCAAACCCGGAGAACCCTCTGGACAGGATGCGGCTCTCCGCACACCTCACACTGACCGGCAGCCAGTGCAACTTATCTCCAGGGGTGCTGTGACGGGTGGCCCCTGGCAGCACAAGTGCATTGAACAAGCTCAGGTCCCCAAGTCTCCCTGAGCTCTGCTCCTGCCTCCCTCAGCACGACCCAAGTCTTATTTTTTGCTGTGTCTTGTCTCCTTGCTTGGCTTTCACGTGCTCTGTGGGTAAGCAGCTCCCAAACGCTGCCTGTGTGGCAAAGCAACGCCCAGTGGGGAAAACAGCGGGGAGAGCAAGGTCAGTAGTAGCACCAGCTCAGGTTGGCTTCAACAGCTATAAAGCAGCCTTAAATTCAATCGATGGGCACTTTGGCCACCCGCGCCCATCCCTCGGTTTGCTGGGTGGTAACTGCTATTCCTTGCACCAGGGTCAGCATCCTGGGACCAAGGGTGAACCAAAACGAGGCACAGAGGGAGAACTTCTCTGTGTTCCACAGGCTATCACAGAACATACAAGTAAGGGAGGACACGAGGTTCAGGGGACAAATACGCTGTAGGTTGGCAAAGGGCAACAGCATCCTTCCCAACTTCCTCCTCTCTCCTGTTAAAAAAATCTAAGTTGTGCAGGGTTTTCCAGGCCCTCTGCCAAGCAAGGAGCACAACCATGTAGACCAAGGAAAAGCTACCATAGCAGAAGTCATTGATGCATGCTACCCATCTCTGGGTGAGGAAAAAAAAAACCCTTGCTCCAGCCATCATAAACCTGGTGACCATAGATAACCAGGTCATGAACAGTCTTAAATACGCTCTGAAACACACTGCCCAAAACCAGTGTTTTTACACAGTGCATCCCCGCTGCTTATTGGAGAACAACAGGAGTCCTTCCCAACAAAATGTACCGCTGAGGTCTGTAGCAGAATCCACGTCCAGTTCCCTACATATCATTACTGGAAGGTGGGAAACGCAGAGGAGGAAGGCAATCCTCCTACAGGTGAAGGAAGTTGACCCAGCAACCACAGCCACCCAGTTATTTCAACGATCCTTGTGACGAAGCATTCCCCAGCCACATGAGCTCCACTGTTCCCTCCCCTGCCATCACCACGTGCCCAAGCCAGTCAGACGTGCAGCAGCCTTTGGGCATTCACCACGCACGTGCCAAAGGAGCTTCGGCAGCTGCGTCTTCACAGAGTCCTTCAAATACTGTCTGGCTCTGACGAAGTCTTGATCATCTGGCAAATGGCCCTTACACCCACACACACAAATGAAAAAAACCCACTACATATTTTGGAAGATATCACACAGGAGAACACTAAGGTGCTCCGGTAACTTGCTTTGTTGATATTCCAGCATCTAAGTATTAAGAAACATTAAAATACAGCCAAATCAGAAATAGCAGCCACTTCTAGAAAACAATGCATTTGTCTCCCAAAAACAAAGAGATTTGCAGCACACATCACTGGAGGAATTTTTAATTTTTTTTAAGTTGTCAAAAAGCACTGAAATCGACAGTCAAATGACCAGCTCCATCAAATTAAGATTTTAGAGGAAATTAAGCAAGTACTCCACAATGATGGGAAGTGAATCTGTGGACAAAGCAAATAAAATACTTTGTCTGCCATGCTCCAACTCTTAAGAGAATTATTAATGTGGCTTTTGCTGTGTACACAAGTTTTAAAGCTAATTACACTCCAAAAATGCTTACCAAAAAATATCTGATTTATTGGAGTCTTTAAAATAACAACGTTAGCTGGAGAAATGTAGCTATCAGTACACTAAAATGCAGCTACTGCTACACAGTGTAGAAAGTTGTTCCATAACCAAGAATTTAACTGCTACATCATGTAATATGGAAAACGCGATAAAAATGACAAAAACCAAAATGAATGTAAGCTAGCTTCCTCAATTAGCTGAGTTCACTGGGTAAGACAAAGAAAATCATATTTTATACCCAACTGGGTTTTGCTGTAGGCAGTATTTCACAGATTTCATCCCAGGCCAATCACCCAAAATGGACAACAAATGCAGCAGGGCCAGGGCGCTGCTCCCCTCCACACAAAGCGCGGGCACCAGCACCCAGCCTGCACTTTGGCTCCTGGCGTCGTGGATGTCTGGTCTTCAAAACTCCTGCAGGCTTTTTTTTTTAACATGTATTTTTTAAATAACCAGCCTGGGTGTCTCATTTTCATTTCTAATATCTAGAACTTACAAATCAGATGTAAACAGGTCTTACGAGAAAAGTACATACCCACCCGCTGGATAAGGAATTGGCTGGATGGCCGCATTCAGAGAGTTGTGGTCAACGGCTCAATGTTCAAGTGGGCATCAGTGACAAGTGCTGTTTCTCAGGGGTTGGTACTGGGACCAGCACTGTTCAACATCTTTGTCAGCGACATGGACAGTGGGATCAAGTACACCCTCAGCAAGTTTGCCAATGACACAAAGTTGTGTCGTGTGGTTGACACGCTGGAAGGAAGGGATGCCATCCAGAGGGACCTTGACAGGCTTGAGAGGTGGGCTTATGCAAACTGCATGAAGTTCAACAAGGCCAAGTGCAAGGTCCTACACGTGGGTCAGCAGAATCCCAAGCACAACTACAAGTTGGGCAGAGAATGGACTGACAGCAGCCCTGAGGAGAAGGACTTGGGGTGCTGGCTGACAAAAAACTGAAAATGAGCCGGCAGTGTGTGCTGGCAGCACAGGAATCCAACCGTGTCCTGGGCTGCATCAGAAATAGTGTGACCAGCAGGTTGAGGGAGATGATTCTCCCCTCTACTCCGCTCTTGTGAGACCCCATCTGGAGTACAGAGTCCTGCTCTGGGGTCCTCAGTACAGGAAAGACATGGAGCTGCTGGAGCAAGTCCAGAGGAGGACCACAAAGTTGATCAGAGGGATGGAGCACCTCTCCTACGAGGACAGGCTGAGGGAGCTGGGGTGGTTCAGCTTGGAGAAGAGAAGGTTCCACGGAGACCTAATCGCGGCCTTCCAGTACCTAAAAGGGACCTGCAGGAAAGCTGAAGAGGGGCTGTTTTTTAGATAGTATAGTGATAGGACAAGGGGTAATGGGTATAAACTAAAAGAGGGGGGATTTAGATTGGACGCTAGGAAGAAATTCTTCCCTGTGAGGGTGGTGAGGCACTGGAATAGGTTGCCCAGAGAAGCTGTGGAGACCCCATCCCTGAAAGTGTTCAAGGCCAGCTTGGATGGGGCTTTGGGCAACCTGGTCTAGTGTAGGGTGTCCCTGCCCACGGCAGGGGGGTTGGAACTAGATGATCCTTGTGACCCCTTCTAACCCAAACCATTCTATGATTCTATGATAAAACCCCAGTAAATATCGACCCCCAGTGTTACAGGGCTGTGAATGTAAACACCCCTCCGCAAATGCCATTTGAAGTATGGCAGCAAGGATGGATAAAGGAAATATAAAGACAGGCGACAGTGAAGTGCTACTTCTGTTCTTCCAATTTCCTTTTGTTTCCCACAGGTGCTTTTTTTATTTTTGTAGGATAAAATCATTCCTTTGATTAAAAGTCTGGTGCACCCAGGTATCATACAGTTCACGTTTATGGGCCTTGTACTGCAGCCTGACTCAGTTTTGGTTTACCAGCTTGAGTTTTAAAGAAGCTCAGCTCGCTCTTTCTTTTTTTTTTCATGCTTATGATTGATCAATTCTTGCAGGAATCAATTCTGTGCATCCCACTTAAGTGGGCTCAGGCTGCCCTTCCCGGTGTCCCTCAGCGCACATTTGTACTCATCAGTGCATCACTCATCTCCAGCGCAGAGCTTTAAGAACGGAAGCTCACCCTGAGACGCAGACCGACTGTGTTCAGAACCGGTGCCAAGACCCCTCCACCACGCACTGCAAAAGGACATTGCAACAGCCGCATGTATTCTGCGATCTCTTCCATTTTCTATAAATTCCTGCCTCCATTAAAAACACCCTATTTACTTGCTAGCAAACTTTTAAGTACATGCAAACAATTTACTTTTCCATTACGACACATTTTCATTGATTTAGACTGAAAGAAGTTAATTCTTTTTTTAAATATGAAAGAAAAATTATGGGCAATTTTCTCCCACCTTGTCTGGAAAGAACGTGCTTCCGCTACTGAGACACTGGAGGAGGGTTTGGGGAATACAAGCTTGGGGGGTTTGGTTTTGCTTTTGGATGTCGTTTTTTGTTGTGGTTTTTTTAACTTGTTTTTTATTATTAACTTCACAGCTATCCTCAAGTGCCAGAAGATTTAGGAGAAAAATATAATTACACTGCAAGAACAGTACTTAAGCAGTAGACTTGGGAATACCTGCTTTTCATTTCAAAGTACATTTAACATAATGCTATATAAATATAGTAAGAAATGCCCCTCAAGAACTCTGGAGAACTCTGTTCTAACAAAACAGGCAGGATGCTTAGTGCCTTCTGTTGTTACAGTGTCTGATGGGAATACTGCTGCTGGGAAATTTGGAGCAATACTCTCACTTTTATAACCTCAAGTGAGAAGAATTTTGCAGTATAAGTAAAACATTAAAAAAAAAAGTAATTTTTCATGGAATCCTGTGCCTTCCATAAGCTCACAAAAGCTTCGAATATCAAGCATTCTTCTAAGTATCGCTATCTCCTCTGTAACTAAATGGCTGTTTACTAAACAGAGGCAGCGCCAGTGAAGCAGCACAGGCAGCGCTCGCAGCACATTACAAACTTTAAACGGGCACCTGCAGCACTTGCCCCAAGTATCAATACCCTGGCGCTGCGAGTGAGTTACGGCAGCACGGCCACGCGAGGAGCTGCTCCCGCCGCCACAATCGCCCAACACACCCGCAAGTGCGGGCGGGGTGGTAACACTCTGAGGCCTTCCGACAGCCAGGACAGCCAGCTCGGGATGCTGGCGCAGGGACAGGAGGGATGGGGCAAATGCGAAGGTGCCGCCGGGGCCGTGCCTGACCAACACGCTGCGCTCAGGGCGCCGGAGGGATCACTGCCAAAGGAAAGACCTACTGCAGGTGCAGAGGGCCCCAGAGGAAACAACGCACCACTTACTGGGCTTCCTCAGTAAATTTGAGCCTCTACAACCATCTACTTTGCAACACGGTTCTTTGTCAGTCGCTAAAGCTTCCCTCATAACCTGTTCAGGACTAGGGCAAGCGTGGTGGCGAACAGACACCAGCCGCACCACAGTAAGCAGCACGAGGCTGCCAGCACAGGCCCCTCAACCAAGGCACCCATCACGAAGCAGTGTTGTAACACACGAAGGTAACCTTAATGCTATCATCATCTGCCTCGTCAGGATGTAAATGGGCTTCTGAAATTAACTGCAAATCCTGACAGACAATAAAACCTCTGGTAAAACAAACCTTACTACTCCGTGGAAAAGATTTACCAATTTCTGTTTATTTTCAGAAGTGTCTCTTTTAGTTTTTCAGTGGTTGAAATATCAATCTCCCCCCAGCCTGAGATTACTACAGAACTCACCATTTCATTGGAAAAATAATAAAGTCACACAGTAGAGTCATCTTCTCTTTTACAACCACTGTATTTTATTAGCAAGATCTTGAATTTGGAATTTTTTGTTGACAGCAGAAAACCCTGCAAGTGACTTGACAAATAGTGAGACTGCCTCCAAAATAAAGTAACAGTGAAACTTCATGTAATTGTTCATAATAAAAAAATAAATGAATAAATAAAGTTAATAAATGCCTGAGCAATTAATTGAGAGGAAAGCGAAGCATGACGGTACCAGGAGAGGATGGGGAGAGCCCCCACATTCCAGGTGCTGCGTAAGCATTTCAGTGGGGCAACGCAATGGAACCCCATTTCTTCCCTTTGAGAGGGGCAGTCATACCACTCACTGGGCATCACCTGCAGAGGTGGGCAGCAACCCACCAGGACAAATGGTAGATTTTTACATTGCGGCAGACCTGTTTGCAGATCCAGCAATGACATATTTTGGTGTCATTTGTTGAGGTTGGCAGGCAGCAGCGGTAACAAACCCCAGTGGCAGAGTCTGTTTTCTGCAGTGCCACATCTCACCATCTCATCCTCAGCTTCCAGGTATCTTAGTCAGGGACAGAGTTCAGCTCGTATAGACAGAGCTCAGAGATCTCAGGTAAAGATAAAAAATATCAGTACGTATGTACGCTACAAACTCTAGGTCTCTGCAGTAGTTTGGCCACACCATCAAGAAAAAGTGTCTCTCTCAAATAGAGCAGGACTTCCACGTTCTATGCAGCACAAAGACACAATTCAAGATAAGCAGATTCGTTTAGCTCAGGGCTTTCTGTTCCTCCTTTACCTCACTATCCCTGGCTTGCTTAACACTGAGGCTCCAGCCCATTCCCCCCTACTACAGTAGTTCAACAGCAAAATCAAGTGTGCATGCTGACTTCAGTACAATCAACACCACCACTCAAAATAAAGGCTTGTCATCAGCTTGCTATCATCATCATAAGGGCATGTCCTCCCCAAATAAGACATGCCCATGTTCTACCTCACTTGAATTATATCCATCCTATTTATTACCCTTTAAACCAGCCCTATTTTTAACCCTTTTGGTCCTTCCTTAAAAGCAGATACCTCCAATCCTTCTGTTCTCAGCTGTATCATTCAGATAACACAGTGCCTGTAACAGAACAAAACATTTTGTCACCGTCCTTCATGATTTTATTTTATTTTTAAAATTGATTTACAAAGCAAGAGGTAGGGATCACAGAAGCCAAGACAATGCAGCAATGCAAAAGCAATGAGATATTCAGCCCAGGGAAATTGCTGTCTACTCAAACAAGATACAAGCTTCCCTTTGTTGTCATCAAAGAATTAACCGGAGAACATGCCAATAATTTATAAAGGAGTAGACAAGAGCATAAATGATGGGAAGGAGACCTGCTAGCTTCTGTGCTGCAGAAAGGCAGAAGACAATGATGGACAAAGAGCAGGAATTTTTATTTCAGGTCCAATGTTTCTTAAAATAATTATAGATTAATAACTCACAGCTCAGTCTTGGAAAAACCTCTACATATTCCTCCAATTTGATTTCACTGGGATCCATAGTTGCACAGTATTTGAAATAGAGTCCCAACACCCTGCTGCCCCCATTTTCCCTTTGTGTAGAAAGAGGAATGTGAATATCAAGCATTCCTATTAAGCAGGGAAGGGAAAAAAGCGTGCAAGTATTTAAAGATAGAAAGACATTGCCTGCATGCATTTGGTGTTATAACGCCTTAACTACTAGAACATGAACCAAATGAAACAAAAAGCTGACTGAGGGAAGAACAGTCTTTCTTAGAGGGGGTTGACCTTCTGGGTTGGGTGGTTTTTTGCGTTACTCATGGTGATGGCAGTATCAGCATGGTAACCCCTTCACAGGCTCAAGGAGGACATTAAATAGACCACATGTTGACTTTAACTCCAAGTCACCCTGGTGTACACTCAGGCAACTTTCGCTTTCACTCCCATGATTACACACAAACTTGCAGTTTTCAAATATTCCCCTTCCTGGTTCCTGTCTTTTTTTTTCTTTTTTTTCATGCACAGCACAAATGCTTCCTTGGTCCTGCTCACTGCAGGCTGATTGCTCTCCCTTCCCTTCCCCCAGCCCCGTAAATTAACTTTTAAGCAAAAAAATAATAAAAAAAAAAAGTCTTTCGCAACCTTTTTTCTCACAAATTTTGTCCAAAGGCTACAGGAGTTTTCTGGTCCACTTCAAAGCATCGCTGGCAGGGCCATAACTGAACCTTCTTCCCTGTTCAGCGCAGGAGTTACCGGAGGGATGATTATCCTTCTTGGCCTTATTATTCCTTGCTTCTGGCTACAACATCCTACCCTTCTCCATTTGGGAGCTACCCTACTTGCTTGTCAGGTTCTTCCCCATTCCTGCTGCTGCTGACACTTTCCAAAGCTTCTCCTAGAGCGACCACTTGCTTACCTCACCAAAAAAAAACCCTTTCTCCATTTCTGCTCCAATCCATTCGCAGCAGAAGACTCTGTCCACCCCACAAGCCCACAGCAAGCACCATGCACAGGCTCCTTCTCCGTGTCTTTTGTACCGAGGAGGAAAGCGCTGCTACTTCTACAAAAATCAGCATCTTGACTTGCAATAGGCTTCCAGTGCAGGTGAAATGCAACACATTTCATGTTTTAAGATCAAAAAACACCCTTAGGATGACAAATGCATAGAGCCTGCACCTGCTATTGATTTCACTGCCAGTGACAGTATCCAAAAAAAACCCAAAACTCTAAAAGTTGGAGGATCCCCCACCCCAGCCAGCTGCCTGTTGTGAAAGTATACTCCATTTTAGAAGGTAATGGCAGTTCTAATAAATGTTCTTAAACCACAGTTCAAAACCCAGGCTAGAAGGCTGAGGGGGCAGAAGACCACGCTGAATTAAGAGGAAAGGGTGGAAATGAGAAAGCCAAAGTCTACAATCACGGCAGGCAACCTCCCTGATGAAGTATGCAATTCCTCCTAGCAGTTTCTGAGAGTTTCCCCATGTTGTTTTTCTCCCATAATCTTTTAACTTACATTAAATTAAATGACATCTGAATGCAATGGTAATTGAAAGAAATACACCTAACAGATCTTCCTTGGAAGGAAGAATTCCTTCTTCTGGCCAGCGGCGATGCTGGTATGTATTTTTACAATGCTAGGCAGCAGTATTCATTTCACTCAGATACCAGCACCTAATGAGCAGAGACATCCTAAATAATTAATAATAAAGTCTATGTTGAACATCCACCATGCAGAACATAAAACATTTTAGAGCAGTCCGCATTAAGGCTGGGAGTTGCTAATTTGAATAGTTCATTTCCAACCACTATTAACTTCAAGACATTCAAAGCCCACTTGTATCGGCCTGGCAACGTTGGCACAGCAAGACTTCCAAGAACCTCAAATTTGTGCAAATGTCTGAAGTGAATAATCTGAGAAATTAAAAACTTCAAGGAAGTAAGTATTAAAATTGGAATTTTAGGATTCACCGGGTGTGAACTTTTATGCTAGCAAGGCCTGACCAGGCAAGTTTTGTGCACCAGCACGGTGCTTGGTATTAACTCTGAACACCCAACGCGCCATCCAGGCTGCTTCCCAGGTCACCGCAGATGGCAAAGCGGCTTTCAGCCTTCAACAGCGCTTAGCTGTACCAACGGGCTCTCTGGAATCGCCAGCTCCCCACGTCCAGATTTACTGTTTCATGGTAATTGCTGTTCATGATACTTTGTTCGCACTACCCACAGGAAAAATGCTCTAAATTCAGATTTGTCACCTTTAATTGGGCACCTGTATTTGATGGATCTGCAGAAACAAGTTCTCCCAGCTGTGAAGAATCTTTTTTAAAAACAGGAGCAGCTCTGAGTTCATCATGTAAGCAGCTCCTCTGGCTTCACAACACATTAACAATGCTGTACACGAATTTCCGTACATGCAGGTATAAGCATCAGGATTCACCAGGACAGGGCAGGAACATGCCAAATGGAAACTGAGGAAGAACAGGTAAAAATCACGGGGCCTGCCTGTTTTAAAACACCCACTCTGTTCCCAGTGCCCACCAGCGCACATGCTTCATCTGCTAACCCAACAGACAAACACACAGCTAAATACGGGGGGGAGGGGGGAACACTGGGTACGACCCACGCTGGGAAAAATAATAATAATAATAGTAAACCAGTGATACACAGGGGGGGGATTATGAAGGATTATGGTGAGAAGCAGTGCAGGACCAAAGAGAAAGCCCCGGGATAGACATACCAGTACTCACTCCTGAGAAAGAAGGTGGGTTTTGTGGAGGATTTTTAATTTCAGAAAAATGAGTCTTTCTGAAGGATTTTATGATCGCAAGACTAAGAAGCACCAGGCTGCAGCAGGGTTTTTCATTGCTCACATAAATGAAGACATGGCTTGCAAAGCAACCAACCGAAATCTATTTTCATCTTCCAGAGCCTGTAACTTCAAAACAGCACAGTTCTGGCAGTTAAAGCTGTTTCAGTGGTAAACTGCAGGCTTGCAAAGGGACAGGTTCACAGCCCTGAAACAGCTCTCAGTATTCTGCTGAGCAATGCAAGCAATAACTATTAGAACAATATGGATTTTCAAAACCTCTGTTCAAGGATAACACTAGCAGTGGTACAAAACTCCCGATGCCTGTCCATCCTGAACTGAAACGTTACTCTTCAAGACCGCAAATCAGTATTTCTGCTCCCAGTCCTTCTGAATTCAACACACAGTGACAACCTGACTGTGTGTGACAGCATTTATGCCAACACATTACATATGTAATGAAAGATTTCCTCCTTAAACTCTTATAAAGAACTGTACAAAGTTTTACCACCAAATTTACCAATACTGCCAAGCTGCTAGTTTCAACTTTACTCCAAAACAGTGCAAGTAACAGCCTGCAACTTTATAGACCTGCTTTTCTTTGTAACAGGTTGCCTGTAGATTAGGGTTACCTGACACTGACTACATCCAAAAGGGCATTCCACGAAGAACAACTTTATTTTTTTAAAATTACATTATATAAATTGCAAAACAATAGTTTGTTTCCCACAACACACTATATAGCAACTCCCTACTTGCAAGAACAACTGTTTTCTTCTTATACCTTTTAATTAGAGTTACAAAATGTTTACATTAGAAGGAACAATTGCCCTGATTTTTTTTTTCAAACTGCTTCTAGATCTGCTGCAACATGCCTGGGTATCTGATTGACACCAGTTTCCACTACACAGAAGTGGTTATACAACCCTGGTACTTCTCTTGCACTCTTTTCCAGGGCTCTCAATATTTATTCATTACACCTCATATGTAAGAGTGAGGCACATGTACAACCCATTTGACTCTACCCCGTCACCACTTAGCTATCTGGTTTCAAAGTTGTGGAAAGAGCAGGGATGCAGGTCTTGAAACACATTTCAGTTCACTGCATTATTTGGTTGAAATATGTAATTTAAAATTATTTCCTCTACTATTTGTATCGAAGTCAGTTTTAAGTTTTATCCAACTAGGAAGCAGCAAAGGGAAAAAAAATTAGATGATAGAGATGAAGAGGTTATTACGCTCTGTTTTTAAACCTGAACTAACACCTGTTGGGTTTGGAAAACTTATCTGAGCTTACTAGCTTACTTAGAAAAATATATGAATCAAACTGTTTAGAAAAATCATACATAAGTAGCTGA
Organism: Psophia crepitans; assembly: GCA_013399095.1. Classification (NCBI taxonomy): domain Eukaryota; kingdom Metazoa; phylum Chordata; class Aves; order Gruiformes; family Psophiidae; genus Psophia; species Psophia crepitans. The sequence continues at coordinate 23,489 of VWZZ01002922.1, forward strand.
CATTAAAAAAAAAAGTCAAATTATTGATGGAGTAAGAGTAAATGCCTCAGGTGGAAGGAGTTGGGAAGTCCTCATCCCTCCTTCCAAGAACAGACACAAAGAAGCGTTTCTTAATATGGCTCAGCTCCGCCGGAGTTGAGTACTCCCGAGTAGAGAACTCTCTCCTTCAGCAGTGAGTTGAGCTGAGAAGTACAAACTCATGCAGACATCGTCCAGCCTTCACACCATCCTGCAAGGCACGAACATTTTTATCCAAAGTAAAGAAAAAGTGCAATCTGCCCACGGCCACACAACAAGCTAGCAGAAGAGATTTCTGGGGAGGTAGCCTGGGGTTTTTCCATGCATATGCTTACTTTTGCACATAGCGAGCTGCCATTCGGCAAGATCAGCTGGTGTAAAAGGGACCTTGTGACAAGAGGACACACAAAACAAATGAGATCCACTGGAGCAAGTGTGTGCGTCTCAGTAATTGCAGGCATGCTGCAGCCAGCTCCCAAACCCTAACAACTGAGCTATTTCACATGGCTGCTTCAGGACACGGTGAATCACATCTTAAAATCATGTATTTCTCTGCACTACCTCTAAACAGAGCTTGTGGTGCCCAGACCAGCTGTAGACACCAACACCGTAGATTAGCAGTAAGGATACATGAACTCCGCTCTACACATCAAACTTAGCTGGGGTGAGGGAGGTGGAGATAACCTATCTCAGCATGAGGATATCAATTTGTAACATCAATGAGAGCTGCAATTAGAGCTTTGCCCTGGGTCCCTGTATACAGCAACAGCATTTAATATAAGGAACTGTGCTACAAAAGTGTATTAAACTATCCAAGTGAAGCTGACAGTTACACAGCCCAACCTGGGCAACTCCTCCAAACTGGGTTTTACTTCTCAGTATGCAGTATGAAATGAAATAAGATTCTGGTGACGGCAACGTGCACACCTAGTGATGTGCAGCAGCAGCGCTCACACACTCTGACGTTAGGCTTAACAGTGGCAAACGCTACGGCTAAAACCTGCCAAGCATGAGCCTTTTCAGTGAAGAATACAACATCTGTATTACCCCTATTGGAGGCAACACAATCATTTTGTTCCTCTCACTGACACCTTGGTACACACCCCTACGCCGGTGTGAGTGTGTAAATTCAGCATATTCTCTCAATACACGCCTGCAGGTTCCTGCGCTCAGAGTCCACAGGTGCGCTCCCTCACCCGAGCAGGGCTGGCTGCCTGACTCACTTCTCATCCTCGCTGGTTCGCCCTTTCATTTATTGTCGGCTTCCGACTGCAAAGATACACCTTTAACCAGCAGCGCGTTCACCCTCAGCAGCGTTACTGGGTTTGGTTTCTTTCACAATGATTCCCATTTTGTACTACATAAGTTCAGAGCGCTCACTAGGTGTCTGGCATAATTTCATTAAATAAAAACTATGCATCACGTAGTGGGGCTTTTTTATTGGTAAGATTATTAAAAACTACTGACTTTTGGGGGATGAATAGGAATTTTATGAAAAAGCAATAGTAGGAGTCGTCCAGATATTCTCTAATAAGACTCAGTCCAGGAAACATAATATGTACCATGTTAAAATAAACATTTTTGCTTAGTCTTCAGAACCATGTTTACTGTTGCAAATTGACAACTTTTAACCTAAATCATATATTAGGGGTGGGGAAGGTATATATATACAGTACAGAGCACGAGATAGACAGTACTCGATTACAATCAAATATCTCAAAGTTTGTTCTATTACAATTACTACAGCATTTCTGTGCAGGAAATGAGTAAGGGCAACTCGTGCACCTGAGGTGGCTTCCAGGCAATGAGATACAGTTGTTTCTAGAGGCTGAAGGACAGCCGTCAATGCACAATGCTACGCAAATGCAAATCTTGAGAAGTCACTGCTCGTGATCCTAATTCTAAAATACAAAATGGATAAATGTGCTGAAATAACCATTGCATTGACTCTTGAGTGCGTGGAGTTACAGGACCTGTGACTTCCGAGCTCTCTCATCCCGTACCCGGAGCCAGCTGGCTCCACTCCCCGTCCCACTTGCTCAAGAGGTGCGTGTTGCTAAAGCAGCAAGCATTGCACATTGGCAGGAGCCTAGGCACATCAATGCTTGTGAATGCTAAAAAAACCTTCATTTCTTCTGTGAAAGCTGATAGTGCTCAGATTTTCTGTTTTAATTTTTTCCTTGCAAACAGCTATCTGAATGGCTGACTCCATTCACCAGTGAAGAGGTTTCTCTCAAAGAGTATTAACATTTGTGAGCACAAAGCTGCAAAGGCAGAGACACTGCAGAAAGCATGTGTGCTGCTCATGAGCATGAATAGCTTCATTCAGTAGAATTGTAGAAAATAAAATTTAGAAGAAAAATTACTCATTCACATCATTGTGGATTTCTTTCTCTAGAAAGGAGGTAGCCATCCTGCAGACCCTTACGCTCATGTGATTCAGCAGCAATTGAAGAGCAGCCCTCAAACTTGGACCACATCACCCAGACCAGCAGGAAGGCTGAGATCTCAGCCCTCATCCATGAGGAGAATCCAGCTACGTACAGCAGCTGAAACCAGTAGCACCAACTCATCCCAAAACCAAACTGCATGTTCACCCAACTTGCTACAGTGGAGCAGCCAGACTTCCAAATAACTGAGCATTTCCATGCAACACCAATCCTCCCCCTTCAAGAGAAACAGCACTCATATGGAGTCTCTCCGTCACGGGAGAGTATTAATACCCATTGCAGTGGGCCATTCCAAACGTTCTAGAAACTTCGAGGATTTTTGAGAACAAAACTCAAATTGTTCCTGGATAAGACAGAAACAAAACTCTACTTCAGTAAGGCCTTTGTATGCATGTGCAAGTACAAGAATGACAATTTTAAAATAAATAAATAAATAAAAGCCCATGTAAGTTCAAACCCTTGAACAAAAACTAAGCAGAGTCACTTAAGTAACTCCTCAAAACATCAGTAACCTGACCCTCAGGAGCATTTAGGTTACTTCTTAATTATGAACTCTGTTCCTGTAACTGAAATCCAATGAAATTCAATCCTCTGATTATCCAGAACCCAAATAAAGACAGTGAGACTGAAGAGAATCCGTTGCAAGATCAAATGCAGTCTTTTACCACATTACCCTTTTCCTCTTCAGTTTTCCATATTGATGATACTTCGTTTAAACTATTTCTCCAGAATATGAAGGATCCATCACAGAACCTGCAAGTACGCACAGGCATGGAAGAATTTGATTCATGAGGACCTCCAGTGCCGCCAGGAAAGTTCAAACAGAATCTACTCCTGCAGACCAAAGACCCACCATGCTGGCTTCAACACAAGACCTAATACAAGACTGAAAACAGACTGGGAATACACTGCACATTCTCAGTAGGAAGAAAATAACTCACCAGTGCATTTATCTAGAAATGTGTTGGCTTCAACTTCAGTAGAGGGCCTTCAAACCACAGCCATCTCTAGGAAACTTCTCTGACAGGTGATCAGGAGGGGCTGTCGCTCACTCAGGGATGTCACTTCACAGGGACTCCGGGAAGGGTAATGACACGTGGTCAGGCTAACAAAGCACAAGGTCCCCTCTGGCCCTGGACGTTCACAATCACCCACGTAGCACCTCCCTCCATGAGTATTACTGCAGTGATCCAAGCAAGTGACATCAGTGACATTCACCACCTCCAAAGAGCAGGCTTACAGACACAGACAGTCCATGTAACGACTTAGTACAAATACACCCTTCTGTCTCTGCTTCCCACCTCCACGGCCTGCTGCCTCTGCACACCAGTAATCCCCAATGTTCCAGCCATACCCAAAGCATCAGCCCTGCTCATAGCTGGGAACCGCACAGGGTCACCCTTGGGATCAAGGCCACCTCTGCATTGCACAGATTTCGTGACATATTAATCTAACTGCAGCCTGCTGCCTGAAGAAATTGCAAGTCATATAATAGTAAGCGTATACCATTAAGAGTTTAGTTCCAGAGTTTGACAGCTTTACAGATCCCTCTGCCCAGACACACTTCTACTGATTTCAGGGTGTTTCTACCAAGTTTCTAACCAAATGTGACCCTGAACACGTAACATGCCACAACAGAGCAATCATTCTCCTGGAGGGGACTGGTCTCATACATGCGCATCCCAAGATTCAAAGGTAGTTTTCTCTTTCAGGTGCTCTACTTTTCAGATTTGATGTGTAAATATCAAATTCCAGACACGTAGCAGACTATTTTCGCAATTCATTCATACAGCACAAACTGTAGGATGTTTGCATCCTTATCCTTTGCAGATGAGATATGAGGAAAAATGTGATTTGGCTTTTTAAAACAGAAAAGCAGATAAGGTATTTCAATGGCCAAAAGAGCCAGGATGACTCCTATATATTTTTTCGTACACAGTGCAGCTGAATGTTAACGACCAAGCCGGTGCTCCGTGCAAGTGTAATAAAAAGGAGGTGCTGTAAAAAAATAGATTGAACAGTTCGCCCTGAACTGATAAAGCAGCAAGCAGAGAGCACAATTATACAAAAGCGTGCTTCATTTGTGAAAGCAGAAGGTCTACCCTGGTTAGCTCTACAGGTACGATCAGTTCTAGGGAGGGAGGAAAAGAAAAAAAAAAGAAGAGGGAGAAAAATGAGAACATTTCTCTTTCCATCTAGAAACATAAGGTTCACAAAAGGAGTGTTCTTCAGTGTTTCCGACCCTCAGGATCTTGAGGGCAATCACACGCCATGTCTGCGACAACCCGGAGATCAGGCCCAGCCAGCATGGGTTCATGAAAGGCAAGTCCTGCCTGACCAACCTCATCTCCTTCTATGACCAGGTGACCTGCCTGGTGGATGAGGGAAAGGCTGTTGACGTAGTCTACCCAGACTTGAGCAAAGCCTTTGACACAGTCTCCTGCAGCATTCTCCTGGAGAAGCTGGCGGTCCATGGCCTGGACAGGTACACTCTTCGCTGG
>VWZZ01002922.1:28874-45392 GCA_013399095.1 Psophia crepitans
ATCGAGGCCCTGGAGCGTGTCCAGAGAAGGGCAACAAAACTGGTGAAGGGGCTGGAGCACAAGTCTTACGAGGAGCGGCTGAAGGAACTGGGCTTGTTTAGTCTGGAGAAGAGGAGGCTCAGGACAGACCTTATTGCCCTCTACAACTACCAGAAAGGAAGTTGTGGTGAGCTGGGGGTCAGCCTCTTCTCGCAGATAACTGGCGACAGGACAAGGGGGAACGGCTGCAAGTTGCGCCAGGGGAGGTTCAGGTTGGAGATTAGGAGAAAATTCTTCTCGGAAAGGGTGGTCGGGCATTGGAATGGGTTGCCCAGGGAGGTGGTGGAGTCACCGTCCCTGGGGGTGTTTAAAGAAAGGTTGGATGTGGTACTTAGGGACATGGTTTAGTGGGTAATAGGTGGTGGGGGGACGCTTGGACTAGATGATCCTTGAGGTCTCTTCCAACCTTAATGATTCTATGATATGCTACTTTCTCTTATGAAAGACATTCAGTTGACTCAGATCACAGCCATGTTTGAGCAACCTGTAAATCAGTGAATAGACTTGATTTTATAGGTTTTGTACTTCAGTGAAAAGTACATAGTTGTATAATACAGACAATTATCTACTTACATTTTGAACTAAATTACTTCCCTTCCTTCACATTGATCATTTCTTGGTTTTTCCAATATTGATTTCTATATCCAGCTTGCTTGACAGTAAGCTCATCCAATGCATTTTCTGTCTATTGTTGCTGAAATGCTGACTACACAAGCTCTTAACATTAGTCGAAGTGTTTACACGAGAAAAAAAAAGGTTTGCTAGCTGTTAAAAAGCAAACATGAATTTAAAATTACTTAATGGTGTACAAATTCAATATAAATATATCCTGGGATAGAACAGGCACAGAAATACTCTTAAATCATTAGCAGAAGATCTCTATTTGAAAACTTGTGCCACATAGAACCTATAGGGCAAACAAAATAGCAACACTTTAACTGGTAAAGCCCTACCACCACATATTCATCCATCACAATCCACTGCAGTTCAATCGCTTTCAATAAAACTCAACTTTTTGTTATAGCTCCTGACTTGGTAGTATTTGCAGGATTCCCATAACAGTACTGCTAGTAGCTGAAAAATCTGTCCATCCGCATCCTCCTCACATGGCGAGTTCAGGCATACGAGAACTGCGCGGCACGTAACAGCATGACAGTCCGGACTGAAAGCACGCTGCTGTAATCATTCCTGCACACCAGCCACCCCTTTTGTTTTGTTATTGCATGCCTTAAGGAACAGCTCATGTAATCAGGATGCAAGATTAATGGCAGAACAGAATTCCTTGATTACTGTTCTGGTATAGTGAATAGCCTGAGTTTAAGACAGCAAAAAAGAAGCCCAAAGACAGTCTAAAAGAGCCAGACACAGTCTAAAAAAAATTATATATATATACACATATATGTGTATGAGTAAAGGAAGAAAAGTTTATACACCATTTGTAAGTGCTTGCAGACCACCTCCTCCTTTCCTCTACTTCAGGACACAGTCGCTGAAGAAACAACCACCACTGAGGTACTACTTTCTCTAGCATTTCTTTCCATGGCATCACTGTGTAACTCAGTAACGCATGAGAACCAGGAGCCTTTGATGTGCATGTGGCGTGTACGTGGGAAGGGGACGTTGTTGTGCAACAATCAATTGCAAGAATTGGAAACCGCACAAGAAAAAAATAGTACAGGCTAGAAACCAGTAAAACAGAATTAATTGTGATGAAAAAGCCAGGAACACCGGTGCCACTGAACAGGTCAGAAATAGCTGTTTTCAGAGGAAGCAAGGGAAGCAAAGCATCAGCACTGATAACTTTGGGATAGTTAAATCTAAATACAAGCAGCTTTTATTTTCTCAGGGGCTTTCTGATGAAGAGAGATGTCAAGAATAAGAGGGATATGCCACAACAAGGAAGAGACACAAAATAATGCATGTAAATCGTTACAGATATTTGTAACCTCTCAGGCTACCCAGTTCCAAGAAATTACTTCACATTGTATGTCCTCATGCCTAATCACAGCATGTTTGTTGCACACAGAGTCACTTAAAAATACAAAGTCTAGAGGCAAAAGATGAACAACAGTTATAATGTCATCTAAAATTATTTAGTAAAAGCTTCCATTTGCATAGTCCACCAGATGCATTTCTGCAAAATGCTAGAGATAACACAATGACTATGACAGCTGTTAACAGAACCCGAAGGCTTCAACAAAAGTGGTAATAATAAACTGCAGTTGTGCTGTAGCGTGTTTTTCAACACACAAAAGAATAATTCACCACTAACTAAACTCAAAATCATCATTTTAAAAAGCTGGGTTAGGGTGAAATTGTAATTTGCAATATCCCAATTTGCAGGGCTTAGTATTACTATTATTTAATACGTACAACAGCAAGCACTCCCCTGTTTGCTCTCTCCAGCCTGACTACAGCTCTGCATGTTTCCTTATCCCTAATACAGAGATCTCAAATATGACACTGTAATCAGGAAAACTTACATCTACAAGGGGAAAACATGTTTTCTTCAGCACTGCATGCAGGAGGGATTAAAAAGTTTTGGTAGACTGAGTTCCTTTTAAATCACCATCAGTAGCACAGTAGTCTACAAGTAAAGTTGAGACCAGGGCAATTAACCCCATCAATCTAAAATGAGCATGTACACATGCACCTCTTACCAGCATCAGCTGAACACTATTAGAGCACTTACTGACTACCTCAGATTTTTTTTGCCCATGACCATCTTACTTTCAACACTTTTGTATTAGAAGAAAATTACAGCACTTTGATGAGACAAAAAAAAAAAGAACCCAAAATCCCCAGATTTAAGTTCCACTAGCACAGATCAATATTATACATTCCCTAAACTTCTCATTCAAACCAAATATACCACTGGTGGATCTCCTTCTGGATTCAGTGTGTCACTTAGCTTTAAATAAAATAAAAAAGCCACTAATCATAAATCACTTTAGATAGCTATATTAAGAGTCAAACATAAGCCTTTGCTTTGCTTTCATGTAAATTATAAACACTTAAACATGCATGCAATATTGGAATCAACATCCTTACTGCCAAGTACAGATTACTATATAAAAGTTTCAACCACAGTATGAGTAAATTGAAATAAATTATGTAAGAAATAGAAACTATTAAGCAGTTTAACATAGTGGAGTCCACATTTTTCTAGGAGGAAGAGGCTTTCTTTCCATCAGCCAGCTACCACAAGATATCCCCTCTTCAGCCTGTCAAAGCATGGTGTCGTTTCATACAGAGCCTGAACTACAGGAAAGCAGAAGGATTAACTACAGCAGTATTTTACCACATCCTTACTAGAGGGGAAAGATAGTCTTGCGGTTAAGGAGTCAGCAGGTCGGCGCTTTATTTCCAGCTTGGTGCCGAACTGCTTGTGTGGTCCTGGACCAGCCAGCGACCTCCCTTCTCCACACGCTCCGTGGGGATAACGACATACTTGCCTAACTCATGCTATGAGTTTGTTTGCGGATTTGGTTTGTGAAGGGAGAAGGTGGTGAAGCACAGAAGGAAATGACCAAATGAAGAGGAGAAAGCACTGGAGAGCCATATCCTTGCTCCTAGTTTGGGTGTTGCATGCCGTTATAACCGATGGGTGCATCACAGCGGTGTGGCAGCACAGATGACCGGTACAGCAAAGTACTTTTCTCTTTCCTAAGGTAGCACAACGATGCAAAGAAAAACCACAGAAGGACTTTATGCAAGTACTCGCTCGCTGCAATTAACATCATGCTGTTACAAAACACAGTTAATGAGGTCCTCACAGAAACTGAGCCACGGGAATACAGGACGCTGCTCCCAGACGAGCGCTCCTGCTCTCTGTCATCTGTATTTGGAATAAACCTACAGGGGTTCCCAGTTAAGGCGGGGCTGCTTTGGGACAGCAGTGATTAAAAGAAGCCTGTTCCTATTCTGTGCCCCTATTTCACACCTGAAAAAGCAGGGCACTGACAGATACATTTCCCTTCTCAAATCACAGCATCAGTGAAGCAAAACTAACTAGATATTTCCTGTATCTTCACCACAGGATTCAGCCAACGCTTTTGAAAGGAACCAAAAGACACTGCAACTGTTTTCTTAAACCCTAACCACAGCATTGTAGTCTCCCCTATTCATTTCTACGTATACCTCTTTCCATACCTCAGGTGTCTGTGCACTTGGAAACTGGTTAAAACGGAGTAAGAAATAGTTGTCCCAAAAAAAGTACCTCTCATTAATTTTTTACAATATATTACTAAAGGGACATTAAACTTTTCTGAAGACACTCTGATTTCTGAATTACAGAAGAGTTAATCTTTTAACTGTGTAGGGACACAAAACATTTGGTCTGTACTAACCACTCGTACAACCTGTGTGCATGATCTTACCTCCACATTAAAAATACAAGCAATTTGAAGTAGTTTATCCTATAAAGAAAGCTATAAAAACCATTAACTTGCTAGAGAGGCATGCGCCACGGCAGCCCAACCACACTGCGAGTCAGAGCCTCCGCACACCTTGCGGTAACAGAGCTGGTGCCTGTGTGGCACACAGCAAGCGCAGCTCAGCAGCACCGACTCTGGACACAGCACTGGAAACTCAGGTTCATGGCAATGACCAGGGCAATGGTGTAAGTAAATACACAACGAGGAAAAGTCTCCACGCTTTTAAACATTTGAATTCCAAGTGGATTTTATTAGCTGATTTCCAAAGGCTTCCCTATGCCAGTACACGGCTATAAACACTACTTGAAAAGCGCTACAAAGTCCTTGCTAAATAGCCTCATCTCCAAAAGTGACCCCAGAAGTAATAAAGCACAAATCTAGTTTTAATTAGTGGAGTTCTATACTGGGCATAATATGCATTAAAATTCATGCTTTAAAAAGAGTTCCACTTTTTCCTTCTGCCAATTTACATTTATTTCAAAATTACTCCGACTTTTTTTTTTGTCCCTTCTCCATTTAACAACATTCCCAAACTAGCAGAGGCGATCGAAGCTAAAAGCCTTGCCCCGATGCTGGCGTATCGCCAACAGACATTAGGAACACTTAATTGCAAGGCTGCGATCTGCTCTCTGAAGGAGGCTGATTGCAGGTGTGACGATCTGGTCTGCAGAACAAACTATATATATAACAACGCAAGAGGTAGGGAGGAGGATTCCACAACTTTGCTTTTATATATCATGTTGGATCTGTAGGCCGACTTATTCAGAGGGAGGGAGAGGGGAGCTACACAATTGAAACAGACAAATCTTGGCATCTTTGAACTCAGTGTTTGATTTTACAGCTCCCAATGCGAAGCAGGTAGGTGAGCAGCACCAGGCTGACTGCCGCTTGCTGTTGATGCTGAGAAAGACACAATTTGCAACTGCAAAGAACATACCCTCCTATTTATTGCTACTAGGCACAGTTTACAGATCTGAAGCTGTGTGGTCTTCAGCGACGGAGGGCTTTCCAAGCTGCGCATCAGGTGAAAGGCAGGCTGCAAAAGGCTCTTTACTATAAACTGATTTCAGATCTCTGCTTGTAGCTTATGCTGCAGAATAACACAGAACAGAAAGCTATTACCACACTCAGCACTTGAGCTCAGAAAGGAGTAACACAAGTTTTGAAAAAGCATCAGGAAAACTCTGGTTAATTATTAATTACAGAAAAACTTTTTTTTTTTAAATAATGTCAGCACCACACACAACTTTAATCTCTCAAAGTGACCAAGAAAAAAATGTGTAGTCATTGTGTCGTAAAAAGGATCTCTATTCACAACATCTTTGGCATCCACCAACCTTTGGAAACAAAGCCTTTCAGAAGGCAACAAAACTCTGGCATGCTGAATCAGAAGTAACTCGTGAAGGCAGCTAGAGTTAAAGAAGTCTTTACATACTGTTTACTCATAGACATAATACATGGTTCTAATACAGTGAAACACAGACCACCCATAAAACAGGACACACACTTTACAAAATTAGCTATTATGATTTACTGATTCAAAATAGCTTAATAACTTTCACATAAAGCAAAGAAAAATATCTCTATTTTCCTTCTCTAGGAGACCAAGCAAGTACTGAATTACAAAATGGAAGTAATTTAGAACAAAATAAACCACTTCCTACAAATTGGACTCAAGTACTGTAGATGGTTACGGTAAATATTGAACTACAATTATTTTTTTTTTAAAGTCAGAAGAGTAGCATCCATGCGTAAGCAATTACACACCCACCTTGAGCACATTTTTAGAAAGGGGATTCCCACAATGGCCCATCCGATCACCCCGTACAACCTGCAGGAAGACACCAGACCACTGTCCAAACCCTTCCTTAACCATTTAGCTCAGCACTTCTCCCACCAGTCACTGGCCACCAGAAAAACATCACCACAAAAAGATGATTTAGTTTCAGCCTGAAATGCACAATCGTCAAAAAATATTTCAGAAGGTGATTCAGGTTACAGCTCCCTTCAGTAGCTTGTTTAGACCTCTCCAAATCCTAAAAGGTAAACAGCAGTACATCCAAGCTAATTACTTCACATTCAAATATCAAAATACTTAACTCAGCACAAATTAGTTTTTCATAGCTCCCCTTTCACTGCCGCTTTCATTCCCCAGCTAGCAAATTCCACTAGCAAAGGGAACTTCTTACCTCCACAGAAACAGGGTGAGGACCAGGATTCTTTTCAGCTAAATATTTTATAAACCCCAGAAGATACAATACTGGATACTCATTAGCTGTGCCTTCCAATTTAGCAGGGCGCTTCGTGCTAACAATATCTGTTTAGTGGAAACTCCAAAGGAACAAAAGAGTCATCAGGAATTTACTTCAAATAAGCATACTAATAAAGGAGAGATTTGTAAGACATTGATTACAGTAACATTTCGCACACATTAACATCTGGGTTTAGTTTACCAAAGCATTATGTTCTTGAGAGATTGCTGGGCACAGGGTGAGACTACGCCATTGCCTAATACAACCACAAGATAATAAACACCACTTTACAGACAAAGTATGGCATTTTCTTTTTAGACCAGGTTAGCTAAGTCTAGAAAACATGGTATTCCCTTTTAAAAAGTGACAATTAAACATACAAATATTTTGCACACACACAGTTACAGGCATTTAAAAACATGTTTGCTGGCTGTTACAACACAGAGCCTATGCTAACAGAAAACTGCTAATTTAAAAAGTCTACTTATTTCATTTAGCCCACTTTTTCTTAAAATTTCTTACTTTGGACTTCAAATCTTCTGGAATTATTACAGACCAGTTTTATTTGTGCTATTCTGCATTTAGAGAAAAAACTAGAAAAAGCAATAAAAGCTGCTGTTAAAGAAACTGAGGGCAGAAAACATCAAATCTATCCTCTCGAATATTCTTAATGCCAGAAAATACGTTCAGTGTAGGATTTGGAAATCACACTCTGAACTTGCACCACGGCCAGAAGACAGGACTCTGACTGAGTGAGGACAGGAGAGGAGGTTTCTGTGCTGGGGCTTTTCCTTTCCCCTGTCCTCAGTCATCTCGGCCTTACCGTGCAGCAAGAAGAGCAGCATCTTCATCAGCATTAAACAATTAACTAGGGACACACCCTCACCTTGATCCAAATGCCAGCTGCTGCCTGAGCACCGAGCCCCCTCGCAGGAGCCCTGCGGTAGCGGGAAGCTCCCGGGACAGCCATGCCCATGGCTGGGGTCCTCTGCCTCCCTCAGAAAGCAGCAGCATTGCTCCCCTCAACCAGCACCCATCTCTCTATAATAAAAGGCAGAAACATCTAGCAGAACAAGAGAGAGGTATGGGGATGACTACTCTCCAACTGACTAAATTATCACAATTGCATAATATTTTTTAACTTTCAAAGCCTAACACTTCAGGCTAGCAGTCTTCCAGCAGCCTGGTACTGCCAAAAGACAGAGATAAATTCAAGGGGGGTAAAATCCTTTCCCTCTTTATCTCCCCAGCTGCACGTGGCGTCGAGGCCAGAGGCTCATTCACCAGGAACGGCTGGCCACCGCAGCCCGGACGCCTGAATTCTTCTTCTTTTGGTACTTGGTAGCTGGCCGCTTTCCCAGCGCTTGCAGCTGCGGGCAAGCAGTCTTCACAGGAAGGCAAAGGGGAAAAAACTGACAACACAAACAAATGCACACTTAAAAAAATGCAAATAACGTTTGGTACAACAGGTTCTTGGAGAGACCAAATTAAATCAAGCCTTGCTGTTCCACTTAGTGGTTTATTAAAGAAGCTAAAGGTTCTGAGGCTTCCAATTTCTTCTTTCTTTCTTTTTTTTTAAACTGCCATGTAAGTTGTTATAGCAACAAAACTTTCAGGCTACTTGATCTCAGAGACACTCCAGCATCCCTAGAAGTAATTTTTCTGTATTTCATTAAATTCTGTTCCCCCTCCTTCCTGTTCAGGGACTCCAAGAACTTGGAACAAAGTCATTCTTCTCATTATACGCACAAAGAAGTGTATCTCTGCAAGTTTCTCACAAGTAGGATATTGCTTCTGACATTTAATAGAGAAGAAAAAAACATTATGTGGCCTTTGCCTAGGGGGAAGATCGAGTAACTCAACAACTTTGAAAGCACATGCAAAAAAGATGGGGTAAGGTGAAACTACTTTTTCATTTAGTGAGTGTGGCTACATTTCTTCAAACAAACGAAAACACCTAAGTGGGTGCACACACAAACACAGGCACTCCCAAAAGTCCTATCTCCATTTAGAACATTTTATACCCACGTAACTTTTTTTTCTCCTATTAGTAATACAACAGGAACACCAGATACATTTTAAATTGCCATTCTGAGTCTGTAAAGACATGCATACCCGGAAAAAAAGTCCTATAAATGTGGCCACTTAAAAAGAAAACTGCTAACGATGTACCAGCTCGCTCCTCCTGCAAAGGATTCAAAAATCTCGCTGCATCAGCAGCAGGCTGAGTGTGAGAGAATGTGGAAAGTATGTCCAAAAATGTGACAACGCTTTTCCAAAATAGAGTCTATTTTCCCTACCAGATCAGAGATTCACTGCTTTCACTACGCTTATTGCCCAGAAAGTGAAGTGTCCTATAATAAGTTCCCCCGGTTTCCTTTTAAAAAGAAAGTCTTTTGGAAGCCATCTGTTGTGCCACTGAGGTCAATTTTTTATCCTCGTCCTAAATTTACCACTTACCTCCAGGGCACCAAGTTAACCATTTTTTCCCCATCTTCAGCTCTTTATATTTGTCAGTACTTAACCTACCCCACCACTGTCTTGCTTCCATGCAAACTCTTGTTTACGTGTCACATGAAAGAAAAGGCACCAAGAGTTACATCCATTTGCCACTACCCCAAAAGCCTGTCTGTTCACCAGTCTCCAAGAGCATCCCATCTTTTTTTCCTCCCCTGCAGAAGACTACCCTTCCCCCCACAGCCACTTCCCTTCTGCCAGCCCTGTCTCTGTTACCACAGAAGTCCTCCCAAGCTGGAGACACAATGATCCAGGAGGTGACACCAGGCAGCAGCTCCAGCACCAGAGCATGGTGTCTGGCAGGAACACAGCAGCATCCCAGGAGGCAACTCCATGGGATGCTCATCTGTGCTCCAGGGTGGCAGAAGTCACAGCCCCTCACGCTGAAACACACTTGGCCTTTATCACTCCTCTTCTTCACTGGAGACCCTGGACCTGAGATGTAGTGTGGGGGATCTAGTCCAAGAATTTTTAGTAGGGATACATTTCTCCTTTATTTGGGGCTAAATAGGTTATTAACATGTATCACTTTATAATAAGAAACCAAAGTAGGAAATAAGTTACTGTCATGTACCTGCTACCTTATTAAACAAGAACAGCAGCAAATACTGCAACAGAGTAATTATTAAAATTATTTCTGCTTTAACAACTATCTGGAACCACTTTGAGAAAATAACTAAGGCTACCAGTCGAAAAAAAATCTGACATTGACAAAGTATTGTAACAAGTAAAATTAATGTGATTGTCTCAAAAACAAAAAGGCCCTAATGTTCACTGTTAATTTAAAATTATTTTTCCCCAATTTAGGATTTGACTCATTTCTTTTTCACTAGTAATATTAGTCATTTTGGCAAGTATTCTGTATGTCTGTGCTGCTGTATTCTTTTTTTTCTTTTTTAAAGTGCACCACTGGATTATGTAACTTAGCTTAAAGGCAGTTTGGTTTTTTGGTGTTTTTTTATCTGTCTTCCAGTACCAAACTTGATGAGCATTACAGTAAAATGACCTCAAAGAAACAAGGAAAATATATAATGTATATTAAAGAGAAGGGAAAAAAATAAAGCACAGATGCCCTAAAGTATCTTGCAGAATTTTTAATATTTTTGTCCCACTTTTTATTTTCTTACTGCTCACAAAATATTTCTGAGTGAGAACATCTGTGCTATACTCTGGATTGATGTTAGAAGAATTCCACTTTATTTTCAATCTACATAAGCATTGGTTCAGCATTGTTGCATGTTTTATCCATTCAATTTATATTTGGATGAAAAGGTTTGTTTTCCTTTGAAGAACCAGGAAATTGTTTTAAAGCTACATGAACCGTATTCTGCATAACCAACATCACCAGCATTTCCCCCCCATTTGCTCCATCTTATTTCACCAGATTAAATGTGCCACGACCAAAAGATGTCATAGTCTGGTACAACCGAGAAAGTGTTACTTCCAGTGGTGTTTTTATAACACAACTAAAACATCTGTGACCGTTATAACCAAAGTTAAAGTGTAAAACACTATGAGTATCAGATGGTTTTCCACTGGTGGAAGGCTATCGCCCCAGAGAAGAAAGGCTGGCAACTCCCTAAACCCCAAATTGCCTCCAGGACCTGTTCTCCTGACACGCTGAGCACTTTCACAGGCTCCTCCGCAGTCGTCCCCTCAGCTACAGGAATTGCTCACAGCAGCCAAACGCTGTGTTTGCTCAAAGGGAGATCACTCTCAAGCCACTCTCCCACAAACACACGCTTCACTTCGATCACCGTTAAGTAATGCCGAAATACTGAGAAACCACATAATGCCACGCTGAAAGCAATGATGTGTCCCACCAGCTAAAGATAGGTACTGCGCACATCAGCCAGCCGTGGTATCACCACGCATACCCTTTGCTGAAAACACCTTCACAGCTGAAGGACTTGCATGCTGTCCACTTTGTGTGCCCCTCTTAATAAGCATTACAGAATTCAGCCTTTCTCCGTGTTAGCCCTGGCCAATTAGAAAAGCATACACCCTGTTTGTTTGCTCGGGTAACATAGGTACAGCCCCAGCGGGGCTCTTGGGCCTCCCAAGACAAGCCTCCTCCTTCACACCACGGATGGATGAACACAGGCAAGACCTGGCAGTGACAGGCTGCAGCAAAGCCCTGCTCAGGGCAGGGCACAGCTCATGCAGCGTCCCACCTCCGAGCCACAGGTCCCTGCAGGCACGGTATTGATGAGCAGCAAAGTCGCTGTGCAAGGGACCTCTGCAGCCACTGCCACACTCAATCCAAAGGTTCATTCCTACCTTCACCCCACAACTTTGTGTGCAATGCTGCAATGTGTGAGGGTCACCTGTATTCACAGATGAGGACAACGACAGCAAAACACTTGTGTTGCTGAAAACAGAGTTGGCAAGAAGTGAGAAAAAGAGGTTTTTTGTAACAAGTGGAGGGAATTAAGTCGCTATATGCAAGACATATGTAGCCTTGAGTTCCCACCAAGTGCGGGCAAACCTGCAGGATCACACAACACCCTTCTAAACACGAAGCAACCGCAACCCATTTCAGTATTTTAATCTCTTAAATTAGCAGCTCTCCACTGCTGTTCATAGCTTCCACCGAAGTGCAGCAGAGTGAGGGTGCCAGTCAGCTGGGTTTCACCGCTGCTGTTGGGAGCTCAACATCAGCCAAGAGGTCAAGAGCTGGCTTAGAGAAAAGTACTGGCAGCTCCAGGGAATCTGGGCTCTCCTCAGGCAAATCACTGAAATACCACCCAGCCAATACCAAATGCAGAGCCCACAGACTTCATCCTGGTGGTGTCAGCTGAGCAGCAGGGGTGAGGGGATTTTTTGGGTTTACGGTTCCATTTTGGAGTGAAGAAGGTGTCTGCACATTCTGAAAACAGTCTATGTGACTTCTTTTTATCTAAAACAGGCACAAGATTTACGCAGATATCTAAATGAAGTCTAATTCTTATTAAAAAAACCCACATCTTTTTTATGCTTATGAACGTTTTCGTTGTGATTCTGAAGGGGTCTCTGCAAGGGCACTGTGGAGGAACCAGCTAAGCCTGTGCCCAAATCCAGTAGTGAGGCTTGAGCAGGAAATGTGCCGAGATCAATACAAAACCCAAGTAAAATGGGGAGATTTTCATACCGACCCACCCCTGGGTGTTAGGGTCCAAAAATGATGTCCCAGCGACACACTCATGAGCAACTGTGAAACTGTTTGCTCTGCAGAACATAAAAAGTGTCGGGGTCATCCTTGTGTTTCTGGAAGACAACCTGCTGTCTAGGAGCTAACTCTTAAGCAAATAACCTGAGATATCCCAGTTAGATGGCACTGGGGGAGGTGGGGGGGTGATGTAATCAAAAACAGGGGAAAAAAGCTTCACACATTCACTGAGACTACAACCTTCCCCTCTCGCGCTTCCCTGCCGATGAATGTCAGGGCTTTAAGCTCTGGATGGCCTGAGCTTCCTATGTACAAATTAAGTGAGAATATGGCCATCCGACACCTGTTACATTTGCTTACACTGTCAACTTTCCTTGAGTTCTGGTCTCTTATCAGCAACTGCCTTCAAACGCTATCAAAGAGCGGATTACAATTTCTTTTCACAAATATTAACATACCACAGTTTTTAAATTAACAATTCAAGCATTGTTCCATACAACGTCACCAACCCCCAAACACTGCATCACGGCATTTGGTGAGGGGAAGGGGACAGGTGTCTCCAAAAAGTCCTCCTAAAATCTTTTTGATTCAGCAGAAAACTGTTAATGTACTTATTTTAACTAGAAGATGAGGGTTATATACAAGGTCTAGGAACATCACAAGCTCAGGATCAGACTGAACTATCGTAGAGACCAAATGACCCCTATAGGGACTGAACAAGAGAACAACTCCTGTAAACCTGTGATTTCCTATTTCATATTCTTGTTTACTGTGCTCATCTACATCACTCAAAGACAACACAGTAATGCTATAAAGTAAAAAAAAGTTATACCTACCCATTACCTATGCATGCTTATTTATATATGCAAGAAAAAGAAAATAAAAGGTGAAATGCTTATGATACCCCAAAAACCACAAAGCACACAAAGATTATGGTGACTGTCAAGAGTCACCCAAAAAAGTCAGAAAGGTCTCTAGCCACAGGAAGATCAATCCAAAGGGACAGGATGCACAATTAATTCTTTTTGATGAAAGGTTACTTTACACACCATTTTTATTAAAGTTTTCCGCATTCCGACACTAGGTTATAGTCAACCATTCAATAAGCATGTTTCATCTCAACTGCCTCTGTCGGCCTGCTCCCTTCTGGGGCAGCACACTGTCTCCTGCCATTAACGTTAAGCCAGTCAGGTGTGGCTGACTTCCCCTCCTCAAAATGCCTCTTACCTTCTTGCCAGCATTTTTTTTGATCATCAAATTAATTTCTAGGAAGCCATAAGCAGAACTACACCAAGACAACTAGCAGCAGTTGGAAACACACCTACCGTTCCCCAGGCCAGATGCCCCCTGCCCACACCGTACCTGTGTAACGCTCACTCAGAAATCATGCCAGAGGCTGCCTGCGCCCATCCAGCCACACAAACGGAGCGTCATTACCGTGCCGCCAAGCAATCAATAACGCAAGTTTCAATAAGCGTGATCGATTTTTGCCGACTACAGTTGCCTTGGACAAGGTGGATTTTTCAAACATCTGTTATCGTTCATTTGTTAGTTCTCCACATATGCAATTTGCAGAAAAATGGATCATGTTTGAGACACAAAGCTTCTTTTGGAATAAAAGCAAAGGAGCAGAAAGATTCCCTGTACACTCTAGACAGACCAACCTTCAAGCACAGCATGTCATATTAATAACTTCTTCCACACCAAAAGATTTAGTGTGCACAGCAGTGTTAATCCATAACGATTTACAAATCCCAATCAACAACTAACTGCCGTAACTAGGTGCGTTATCCATATGCTTTTTAAGTCTTAAAATTTTACAAAGAAGAGAACCTTGCTATTGTCTGGGTTATTGTCCAGCAGTATTTTTTCATTCTCACCACGTCTGTTCAACCTGAATTATATCAAGTCAGAAAAATTCAAGCCGAGGTCAAATTATGAAGTTACTCGCTCCTGGCACTGCACAAGCATGATGCCAGCCTGCCTCACCACGACTGCACAGGTACGTCAGAAGTGCTCGCCACGCAGATGGCTTATTGCTAATCACAACCTGGAAACCATGACAAAGCGGGAGGTAATCTGAGAAGGGCTGACAACTCATTTTCGAAGGCTTGAAGTAATTCTCCCAAAGGAAACGCTGCATACAGCAGACGCACACGATTTTGCAGGATGAGAAATGCTGGTTTTCCTGTAAGTATGAAAACCATAAACTTAATTCAAATATTTTGAATCATTTTCCACCAGATACTTTTTCTTTCCATAACAGCACAGTGGTGGCGAAGTATATTTCAGTGTCAGCTTGATACCAGCTGCCAGATCGTACGTTCGTATGTACACACATGCTTTCAGACTCTCAGTTTAGGAATTACTTTGTCCCTTTGCCTCTTTCTGAAGTGAAGATCTCCTCATTTGCTACATTAGCACAGAAAAAAAAGCCCAAACACCTAACTGCTATAAAAAGACAGCCAGCTATGAAATTCTGCCACTGAAACCATAAAATTACTGTGTTACTCTACAGCAAGCACAGAAAACAGCACTATACATTTACTTGGAGACACTGAGGATCCACCTCCTTACTACCTAAACCTCACCGCAGAAAGTCTTCAGCGAATTTAAGTTAAAAGTAAGGTTTCACAGTGACTGTATAAAACACTCCAGAAAGTCCGCGGACTCTGCTACTGTGCTTTCAACCACTGTATTTCCATATAACAGAAGTAATCTCACTAATTACGGCTGCCTCAAGTCCATACCAGTGGCATACAGCATAACTACCATAGAAATACTAATAAATAAAAACCACTGTGTCATTTCAAACCCAGGATCGGGAACTTCAGGGACTAGGGGGTCAGTCAAAGTCTGGCTGCACCTCCGCAAACTTTTTAGTAAATTCCTCAGCATATTTGAAGAAAAGTTACATCTTTATTTTTTCAGGTTTCCACAGGTGGGCCGCTGCCTTGCTGAACAAACCCACACCATTAGCAATGACATAACCTTTTCCTGGTGACTGGCGTGCGTTCCTCCTGCGCTCGCTACCGCAATCGCTGCCCGGCTTACGCTGCAGAATGTAATTGCCATCCCTTAATGCAATTGAACAGTCGGAAACCAGGATGCAGCCCAGTGCAACACAAGTTACTCAGGGCCACAGTTTTGGAACACAACCCAACAAAATAATTAATTTTATCAACATTGTAACACTGACGAAGGAATTCTGCAAACATTTCTGATCTGAATGGCCTGGTGAAGCATTTGGTGCTCCCCCAAGGGACACAATTTATTGTTCACTGGTTTACCTTAACCAAACAGGTAGCTTTGGCCACTGTCCCCTACATGCAGGTAGGGTGCCATACGCATTAACTGCTGTATATAAATAACAGCTGGAATGCAGCCACGGCCGTATCCTAGTGAATCATTTCACTCTCTTTCCAGCCAGAATCACAACCGTGTTAAAAGAGAAGTAAGAAAAATATAGAGCAAACGTGTTTGTCCTCTCTAAAACCATGTTCTCCAGGAACCAAGTAGAAAGGTAATGGGAACCTCAGTTGCTTCCCCCCCCCAACCCCCATCCCAGCAATGGAATTCTGAGAAAACTGGTCTTAAACATTTTCTACGGGAATCACTTCAAGCCATTCAATATTCTCTTCACAGTATTCCTTCTGCTGCAGGTCTCGGAGTGCCTGGGAGCCAACAACTGCCACAACAAAACCTCCGGGTTCAGAAGCGCCAAGCCCGTCAGAAGGGCTGAGGGAATAAAGCGCGCCCAGCTGCCCCACGGACCGGGCAGGGCAGAGGGGAAGGGCGCTGCGCCAGCCCTCGGCCACTGACGGTCATACTGTCCCACAAACCAGATGATTAAAAAGAAGTTTTCAGCAACAAGAAAGTGCGGGGGGAAAGAGAAGGGAAAAAGAGCAAAGAAAAAAAAACAAAGCCCTACAAGTCGCCCATGGAGGGAAAGGCAACTGTGCAACCGCCTGCACACCCACAGCCAGGGATTTCAACATGGGGCGGCGGGAGCGCAGGCGGCACTCGGGATCAGCCCGCCGCGGGCCGGGCCGGCGCTCCCTGCACCCCGGGGCACCGCGGATGCCTCACGCACACGCGGAGCCTTCCCCCACGGACCCCCGGGAGC